>CAUYPK010088031.1:0-15337 GCA_963574355.1 Loris lydekkerianus | reverse complement strand
GGTATATGTACACCATGGAATATTATGCAGCCTTAAAGAAAGATGGAGACTTTACCTCTTTCATGTTTACATGGATGGAGCTGGAACATATTCTTCTTAGTAAAGTATCTCAAGAATTGAAGAAAAAGTATCCAATGTACTCAGCCCTACTATGAAACTAATTTTTGGCTTTCATATGAAAGCAATAACCCAGGTATAACCTAAGAATATAGGGAATGGGGAGAGGTAGGGGAAAGAGGGGGGAAGATGGGCAGAGGGAGGGTGATAGGTGGGATTATACCTGCGGTGCATCTTACAAGGGCATATGTGAAACTTAGTAAATGTAGAATATAATTGTCTTAACACAATAAGTAAGAAAATGCCAGGAAGGCTATGTTAACCAGTCTAATGAAAATGTGTCAAACACATTGGTTTATAAAACCAATGTATGGTGCCCCATAATCGCATTAATGTACATAGCTATGATTTAATATTAATTTTAAAAAAGAACATTAAAAATAAAAAAAGAGAAAATAAAAAAAAACTCAAAGCAAATAGCTCATAATCAGACCTTCTATGTGGGTTTTGAAATATCCAAAAGTATATGCCATACTTTGACTCTTATTCAATATATCCATAAATGGTTTCTAATAGCTTTAATAAACAAAATGTAGTTTGGCATTCCATGTAGAATTTGATGTAATATTCTCCTATTAAAGTAACCATCTAAGGCCTATGACCTGTTTCATTCATTTTGTTATTGTTTATGCAGACAGGGTCCCACTCTATCACCCAGGCTAGGGTACAATATCATAATCATATCTTGATGTATGCTCAAGCTCTTAAGCTCCTGGGTTCCAGTGATCCTCCTGGTTCAACCTCCAAGTATCTGGGGCATACAGGCCTGTGCCACTATGCCTGGCTATTTTTTGTTTAGTCTGTCTTTTTTTGAGAATTCCTGGTATCAAGCAATTGTCTCATCTTTGCCTTCCACAGTGCTGGAATTGCAGGAGCGAGCCACCACACTTGGCTTGTTTCATTCTTATAACTGTATCACCTCTTCTGAGACAGATACCCAAGCAATTGCCCTGTAACTTGTTCCTTAAGGCTGCCAGATGGCCCAAAGTAAACAAGGACAAGCAGTCTCATCCTACCTACCATGGTATGTGCTCAAAAGACAATCCACGGATTATGTACTACCTGGCTCAGTCGGTTTGAAGAATGTTCTAATTTATCTCCATTTCAAATAGATCTGCTTAATAAGGAAATATTAGGTACAAGCAGTCCCCAAGTTACAAACATACAAGTTACATACAGCTCACACTTATGAATGGAGGCTATTACAGGTCATAGGTAAATATACCTGTTCCAACTTACACACAAATTCAACTCAAGAACAAACCTACAGGACCAATCTCATTTGTAACCTGGGGACCACCTGTATCTCATATTTGAAAATGTTCTAAATTTCATCAACTTGAGAAGAAAACACATTGCAAAGAATGAGCCTAACATTTCTAAAATCTAACTTTTCCTCTGAAAGCCTTTAAACTGTTGCCATTATAACTGCTTCTCATTACAGAGTACTTAATTTAAACCATCAAATTAATAGACTATTATATCTAACTCTTTAACTAAGCTTGCTCTGAGTATTTGAAACATATACTTCTTTCAAGGCTTCTTCCTTGCCAACATCAAGAAAATAAAAATCCTTTCAGCAAGGTAACATGAATCACAAGGGATATTTGTTATACCACTTGCTCCCTTTATTTCTTACCTTCATAGGAAGTTTTTGGCATAAAAATGAATGCTTACCCATTACTGTCAAGTATCCCTCTTACAGCCACATGCTTTTGTTGTAAATCACAAGTACCCTCCTTTAAAACTGCCTGCGTATCTAATAATAACATCTTATCAAGCAGCCAAAACACTTATCCCCTGTAGGGGAATTTGACTGGGGATAAGTGAAAGTCAGCAGCCAATAAATCAAGTGACTATTCTAAAAATCAGAAGAGTAAGGGGGAGAGAAAAGCCCTCCCCCAGCTCAATTTCAGGTACTCCTCCCAATTCATACAAGGGTAAGAACAACTCGGGCACCTCTGACAGGAGAAAAAGTGATTTTTGACTCACGTAAAAATTCCAAGGCTTAAAAGTCCTCCAGTGTCAAAAGCCACAGCCAAATGTTTCAGATTTCACCCTTTCAAAGGCAAAGGAAATTTTCCTAGAAAATAGTACAGAGCTTCATATATAATACACTGTCATGCCTTGGGGCTCCCAGCTCCCAGGGGTAATGATGAAGTGACAGCACACTTTTAAGTCCTAGGTAATTATTCTCAGTGTTGAACTCAGAGCTTTATCATCCCATGATATACAATGTTTTCAATTTTTAGCAAGACAAAAGTCAGTTCAGAACTACAGTTTATCTTCTGTTTAAAGCACTGCCTCTCTCCTCCAACATCACGCTCAGCACCTGCCATCTCTGGTGCAGTCTTCTGAAAGGACCGTTGCTGGCATAGAATTGGGAACCGCTATGCTGGGGTTCCTTCTTTGAAACTTGTGAAGGAGTAACAATTATGCAGGATTAAACATTCAATAATTACCTAAACTCGAATATAATTTTGAAGAGGGATTGATTTGGCAGATAATATTTTTGATGGTGAATGAACATTTGAGTTTTCTCATCTGGTGAATGAACATTTGAGTTTTCTCATTTGGAGTTTTCTCATGGTTACCTCATTAACCAAGAACTCCCTGGCATAAAGGTCACTTTTCACTAATCTTGGTGGTTGTACATCCTAACACTCGTGACAGAAACTAATGGTATATTGGATGCATGAATGAAATGAGGAACGAATCAATCAATCAATCAATCAATCAATGAATCATCAAAGTTAATATATCTTCTTTAACTTTAGGCTCATTAATTTTTGGTTAAGTAATATTTTTTAGTAGGATACCAACTTCTAAAAAGTTAGCACCAAAGCTAAATGACATACAATCGCATAACAAAAGTAAAAAGATATGACCTTAACATAGTTAAAAAACCAACTGAACAGTGGTACTGTTAAGACCAAATTCTGCCACTGAGAGATCACCAGACACACATGCAAAAAAAAAAAAACAAAGGAGTGACTTTATTCAAGCATGCTTGGGCCGTACTTCTAGCAGGACTCTGCTCAGAGGGGATGACCCCAAGGTAGAAATGATGGTGGGTTTTATACTCTTTGATGTGATGCATTTTGGGGTGCAACAAAACGCCTGGGAAATTTCCCGGGGAAACCGGAACCAAGTTGAGGGGTTGGTCAGCACAGGGACTGAGGTAACCTAGGAGGTTTAGGATTGGCTGGCTCTATCCAGGACTGGCCCTATCTGGAGGCTGTGAGAACAAAGTGGTGCAGGTTGGATTGGCTGGCTCTATCTGGAACTGACCCCACCCAGAGGCTGTGAGACTCAGGAGGGCGGGCTTTCCCTGAGTGTGGCTGGGGCCCTAGGGCCAACTTTCACCCAGGGGGCGGCCGCTGAGAATCTCTCAGCCCCTGGTGAAAGACCGACTCTGCCCCCCCCCCCTTCCTCACCTGCTAACTTGCCTTTTTATCTTCTCTCTCTTATAGCCCCTATGTCTCCCAGTGCCCTTAACATCTCTGGGTGGGAGTTAGTTCACATTGTAGTGTTGCAGTCAAAACCCTCTCTTTCCAGCAATTAAAGAGTTACTACAGAGTTTGTTAAAAACTATTTTTTCTGGCTGCAAAAATTAGTTTTGAGATAAGGTGCTTCAGCAGAAGACCCAAGGTCAATTACTCATTTAGAACTAGAGAAAAAGAAAAAAACCATCTTCTTTAGACTATAGCCGCTTTTCCCCACCTTCTCCACCCCACTGGAGGGTTAGTATTCGCCACCAGGCCCTTCAGTACCAGGTACTGATTCGAGAGAGACTAGAAATATCTTTGGGAATAAGAAATGTCAATAATAGATATGCTGAACCCCAGATCTCAGGGCAAAGGATGAAGTTAGACCCAACAATTTCTCCCTGTAAATGGTCATCTGGCAATGAAACGTCTGCCCTTATACTGGCAGATATCTATTATATAACTCATTTATCACATAGGAAGATACCACACAGATGAAAAAGTCTTCTTTGCTAATAAAGAAATGGCAGAGATTACAGGTGGGAACATGATCTATCGTAGAGGACAAAGAGCATGTTTGGCCTAACAGACTTATTTTCAGGACACCAAAGTAACCGTCAGGGTTCAGAGACTCAAGCTTATTATGAAAGCATTTAATAAAGGTCCTTGAATCTGGCCTGGAGAAGAAATGATTGCCGTAGAGAAAACTTGTCTCTGACCTCTCCTCTCTCCTGTCCATACTCTCCACTGTACAACCCCTAGCCAATCCCGTCATTGCATGCCAACATGCCTCAGTGAATTCCAATAGCTCTCCTGGCTTACAAACAACATTCCATGTACTCCCTCTGGGCAATCAAGGGTCTTTTAAAAATTGTGTTTTGCATATAGGTTCATCCTAGCACACAACACAAGGTGCTCAACATTGTAATGAATTGTGAAATTCCTTACACTGTGAACTGCTGTTGACAAAATATTATCATAATCAACGGCGCCTTGTGTCAAAATAAACTCTATTTGTTGACCTATTAAGTATCAGTTATTACAGTATTCATTGCCATGATTTCCTAAATCTAGCTGGTTCTCCACCCTTCTAGGCATGACGTGGGACTGTATTTCCCTGTCCTTTTTCGGTTACATGGAACTAGTGGCTGGTTCTCGTCAACGGGTTATGACTAGAAGTGATACATGTCTCTGTCTGGTCAGAACACTTAGTGGCTGATGGAGGACCCTCCAAAATCTCTTTTCTCCATCTTGGTGGCTGGCAATGTTCACCATCATGTCTCTTCCATCATCTTGTCTGCAAAAGGAATGATGATAAACAGAGCACCCCTAATCAGTCACAGACAAACAGCAGAAGCAAGAAATAAAACTGCTATTTCAAGTCACTTGTATTGACAGCTGTTAGTTACTGCAGAACACCCTATCCTGACGGATACAAGTGCCAAGCTAAATATTTGCACGTATGCTTTATTAGGTGATATTCATTATAATCTGTAGTTGTGAAAAATATAAGCAATATTTTATAAAAGGGGTTTGAAAGGTAAGGAATTTTCAAGGTCAAGTAGATTTATGCATTCTTTCATTCAATGAATATTTATTGAGCACTGCTCCTTGCCAGGTAATATTCTAATCAGTCAAGATATTGGGAAATAGGTCCTTGCTCTAAGAGTTTACATTCTAGTGGAGATAGAGAAAAAAATCACGTATTAGTTGTAAGTAATTATTATTAATATATTATTTATTCATAAAAATTCTATATAGCAATAAATAATATTCAGAGAATTAAAATCAGGTAATATGACAGAAAAAAACAATGGGTAGCTATTTATACTGATCAGGAAAAACCTTTCTGAATTGGTCGCTTTTAGATTAGGCTGAAATTTTCATGACAACTAGCCCACCATACAGATATCAAGAAGAAAAGAGAGCCAAGAAGGGGCAACAGCTCATTCAAAGGTCTTAACAGGGAAACAAGCTCATTAAATGGAGAAAAAGATGAAAGTCGGGATGGCCACCTCATCATGGACAAGGAAGAATAGTGGGTGGTGAATCTGCAGCCTCAGGACCACTTGCAGCCCTCCAGATTTCTCAGCACGGCCCCTCGATTGAATGCAAACTTCACAGAATGTGCTTCTTGTCAAAAGCAGAACTCAGGGATTCAGAAGGACACAAGTGGCCCCCAGGCCACAAGCTCCCCCATGCCTAATTGTGGAACAAGACTGGAGCAGGAATGCCAGTGTGGATGCCATGGCTGAAACCCACCAGGAGGATGTGGACAGACGAGTGCAGACTTGGAGGGTGGCATCAACAGGACAGGGGCATGGACTGAGAACACAGGGATGGGCAAGGATAACCCCCAGGCAGGGAAAGGAATTATCACTAGATTTGGGGCTTAGAAAACTAGGTAGATGGTATTTTCATTAGCTGGGAGGGGGAAAACTGAAAGAGGAGGAGGTTTGCAGAAGGAACTCAAGGGTTCTGCATTATACATGTTGAACATGAAATGTCTAAACATCTACACATACATGGCATGTTACATATATAATTCATAAGCTCAGGAGAAAGACTAGACCTGGAGAGAACAATTTAGTTACAGGCATGGAGATGCTGTTAAATTCCTAAGATGGATGACAATATCTAAAAAGAACCTATGGGGCCTCGCTCGTAGATCAGCAGGTAGGGTGCTGGCCACATACAGAGAGGGCTGGGTTCAAAGCCAGTGGGTTCAAAGCCAGCCCCAGCCAGCTAAAACAACAATGGCAACAACAACAACAAAAAATAGCTGGGTCCTGTGGCAGGCACCTGTACTCCCAGCTACATGGGAGACTGAGGCATGAGAATTGCTTAATCGCAAGAGTTTGAGGTTGCTGTGAGCTGGGATGCCACGGCACTCTACCCAGAGCAACAGCTTGAGACTCTGTCTCAAATAATAATAATAAATTTAAAAAATAAATAAAAAGAACCTATGGGCAAAAAAATGAGGATCCAGGGCAGAGCTCTAGGGTTACTCTAACCTTTCCAATGTCCTCAGCAGAAAAACAGCTAAGAACAGTGAGCAAGAGCAAGTGAGGGAGGCCGTGTAGTGAGAATAAGATGGAGTCAGTCACACTGGGGCCGAGATGATACAGCTGGCCTGGACGCCTTAGGGCCTATATCACCTTGGCCTCATGTCTTCCATCCTTGTTTTGTAAACTCAGTTATAACCCAAAAATGTACATCTTAAGTAGTTTAGGGCAATTGATTTAGGAGATTAACTTTTGAATTAGAAATGTTGTTTTGGGTGATGGGTTGTGCCAATTGCTGTTTCTTATGGGTGATGGGTTATGCTGATTATCTTTGTTTAAGACAAGTGTTCATTGGGTGGCACCTGTGGCTCAAAGGAGTAGAGCACCAGCCCCATATACCAGAGGTGGCAGGTTCAAACCCAGCCCTGGCCAAAAACTGCAAACAAACAAACAAAGAAAAGATAAGGGTTAATTATAGTTATTTAAGATAAGGGTTAACATGGATTTTCTTTGAATTTTTATGTATAAAACTGTGGGTTTGGAAAGGGAAGGGCAGAACAGTCTTGGAGAGGCTATTCTCTCTGTTCTCCAGAATCTCTAGCCTTCTAATATTAAAGCTAATCGGACCTACTTCCCATCTCTGCATATTGGCTGGACAGTGATACGTGGCAGAACCCTCTTCATCCAGTAACAGTGACACATAGAAGGAAAACCAAACCTCACCAAAGCCAAGAAAAGAGCATGTTTCCCAGAGGAAGGTGTGGTCAGCTCTGTTAAATGCTGCTGAAAAAAGCACATTGCATTTAGCAAAATTAAGTACCTGGGTGACCATAATAAATGCAGTCTTTGTGAAATGGTGAGTATGGAAGTCTGACCCAAGGGCATGAGGAGGGTATGTGAGGGGGCAAGTAGAAATGAGGACAATGGCCATGGACAAATGAAGACATTTTGCTGTGTAGAGAAGCAGAAAAATGGGTCAGTAGGAACCTGAGATCAAAGGATGGCTTGTTAAAGAAAAAGATCTTACCTGCTGCATGACCTGTGGGAGGCCAAAGCCCTCATTAAGATTTCTGAAATTCCCAACAGGAGGCACTGGTGACAGAAATGTGTGTGTGTGTATACTAAGTGTATATAGTAGGTATATTCTGGAGGGAAGACAGCAAAAGGGATAGGAATGGTCACTCTATAATGGTTCCTTCTATTTCTGTGGTCCCAACATCTCGCACACAGGTACCATTTCTGCTGTTTACCATATTAACTTACGTGCTATTGGGGATGGGACAGGGAGTGGTTCTTACTAAGCATTCAGGATGTGGAGACCTTACCAAACATTTCAAGGTCATGAGTAAAACTCATATTGCATACTGTATAGCAAAACAACAGAACAGACTCATGTTAAATATTTCTTCTCTTAAAAACCCTTTTAGCAATCCTCCCACTGGAAGGTTTTCCCCAGTCCTCCATCCTCCACAGCACCCAGCCTTCTGCTCTTGGGCTAGTTCCTCTCCCTTCTGTTTTATTTTTTCCTCTTTTGTTTTTTCCATCTTTGGTGTTCTCTCTTAGGCAAAATACATGAAAACAAAACAGAAAAAAAAAAAAGTGTGTGTGTCTTATATAGATTATTCTTTCCTGGAGAGCCAGCCACTCTTTTTTGTTTGGGGAAGGGATGCTAGAGTTCCCATTGGTAGCCTATACCCTTCCTTGCATTTTATTCCTAACAACACAGTTCCCTTTATAAAAGTAATTCTGGAACCAGTTCTTAAGACAATACATTTTTCATCTTGTTTCACTTATACACCACCAGGCACAGAACCTGTCCTTAATAAGCATTCTATAAGTGCCAACTCTTAGCTTCCTTCCTCAGCGAGGACATAAGACCAGAAGCTAGACAGAATTTCAGCAAGGCTCTCCACACAGCAGGGT
Source organism: Loris lydekkerianus (assembly GCA_963574355.1). NCBI lineage: Eukaryota > Metazoa > Chordata > Mammalia > Primates > Lorisidae > Loris > Loris lydekkerianus. The sequence goes on along the minus strand of CAUYPK010088031.1, from coordinate 6,804 downwards.
CTTAATTAAGGTTTATTGACTTGCATAATGTGGTGCCCTGGAGCTGAGAGGATACTCACTGGCTTCTTTTAAACTTAGGGTTAAAGTAAGTTAAGATCTGCATTTACTATTAAGATCAGGGAGGGGGGTTGGAAGTCATAATATGTGACACACCTCTTAGGGGCCTAACAAATGCAATCAGTGTAACCTGGTTCTTAATACCCTCAATGAATCCCTAATAATAAATAAAAAAGAACAGGGTGACAGTCCCCTACAACTTTGCAGCTTTTGAGACTGTGTTTGTTTACAAGCCTAAAAGAATTTTGACCTCCTAAAATATTGAGACCCCGGCAGGCTATGCTTATGCAATCTCTCCCTTCTTTTCCTAGGAATTTTAATTATATATGTATAAAAGATGAATGCATGAAATTTGACCTTACATGCCCTTCAGAAAGCTGCATCAATCTGATCTCTCCAGCCTATTACCTGAACAATTAATAGCAGAGAAATTTTTGACATTAACTTGTCTCCCTGACTTCTGCAATTTTGTTCACTTCTGAAAAAGTTCTTCAGAAAAAAAATAACACATTAAGAAATGAACGGCATTCATGCCGAGGGAAGGATGCAGTTTTAGTATGCCAGTGTCATTAGGATCAAGAGAAAGATGCAGGAGTTGGGGAAAGGTATAATATGACAGAAATCTTAGATCCCAGGAGCCCTTTGAGTACAGGTTGTAAATTAGGCATTTAAATACATTTGATCCAAGAAAAGAAAAACCTAGAATCTTCTCCCACCCTTAACGAATTTACTGTTCATGTCTCTATGAAGATGAAGGAAAATATATTGGTACCCCAAAACAAACGCACCACAAAACCAGCACTGCTCACACAGAGACAGAGACCTCTTTAGTGCTGAGCCTAGTGACGTGGGAAGAGGAGAAAGAAAACTGACAAGAAGCACATAGTAATCCAAATAGTCTCATTATCGCCCACATACTCAATCCCTGACCACCCCTCCTGTCTTTCCCAATAGAAACGAAGTAATTTCCTTATCTACAAAAACATTTCATTCTGATGGAAGAAAAATCATCTGATACTTTCTGTTTTTAGAACTGATATGTCCAAATCCCTCAGTGTTACTATAGGCAACTGAGTCTTCAGAAACCACATACCCCATACATGCATGTGTATACACACAAGCAGAAATACTAGAAGAAATTAGTTATGCAGATACATTTTTTTATTATTGCTTTTTGTTCTTAAAAGGTGAGGGTGAAATAATGAAAGAGAGCTATTCGGGTAAAAATAGTAGTTTGTGCACAAGGAGCTAAATGTAATGATGCAGGTGTGGTACAAAGCATCGGTGAATTAGGGAACAACATTGCTTCTTAATGCTCACCTGTACAAGAGAAGTCATCCACACGAATGTACCCTGGGACACAGTCACAGCGATACAACCCAGGCAGGTTGACACACACAGTATTGGCATGGCAGTAATGCATCTTAGCTGCACACTCATCAATATCTGAAGGAAAAAAAACAAAAAGCAACATCATCGTTAGTCAAATAATGGAACCAGAGAATAATCAGCTTGCAATGAAATTACGAAAGGTGAATGCCCACTGAAATCAAGAGAAAAAGCAAGAGACATTATACATGAAAGCTGAAGTGCAGAGTCAGCTGTTGCTTTAGATCCCATCCTGAGCTGAAAGTATTTCTAGAGACATGCATGGGGAGACACAACAGGTAAGAATCCAAGAAGTGAGGGTGGCACCTGGGCTCAAGGAGTAGGGTGCTGGCCCCATTTACAGGAGGTGGCAGGTCCAAGCCTGGCCCTGGCCAAAACTGCAAAAATAAATAAATAAGTAAGTCCAAGAAGTGTAAAGACTGAATCTTTACTATTATAAATTTCTTACTGAAGAGGATTCTCTATTTAAATGTGCAAAATCAAAGAGTTCCGTGTCCTCTGAGTTGACACCCTTAATATTTGGTGTCCATTGCACCTGGTACAGCTTTAATAGGAGAGATCAGGGAATCCAGCCCCTCTCTGTGTGTGTACATCTGCTTCTGTATCTTACTAAGAATGCCTTAAGCCATCTGGTACAAAGTAATGGCATAACCTGCTTCTCCCATGTTGTACTGGCTACCATTAATGTTGTCCACAAATTACCAGTTTTTCTCCTTTGGGGAGCAGCCTTCAGGCCACATGTGGCCATCCAGGCCCTGAAGTGTGACCTTTTGACTGAATACAAATTGTATAGAACACATTATTTTATTAAAAGGGTGCAGCAGAGAAAGATAAAGCTTTTTTTATTTTTTTACCTTATTGGGTGCTGAGAAAGAACACTCTTGAAATCAAAATACCTCAGCTTACCCACCCCTGCCAAGATGGCTTCAGTTTTGTCATCTTGGAGCATTAAATCCAAGTTGAAGGGTATCACATCCAGGTGGAACAATTAAAAACCAGCATCTGGCTGACCATGTTTCCTTGTTCCTGACTTAGAAATCATGGAAGCCTAGAGTTGGAGACTCTTTGAGCCTTGGTCCTTTAATGAGGAAAAAACCCACCAGACAAGCATGGTGAATGGTCGCAAGCGTTAGACATATGCCTTTATTGATTTAATCCATTGCACCTCCCCCGGCTGGTGCAGAGAGAGCCTATGAAGGGCATCACAAAAAGGACACCAATAACTTTCATCCTGAAAGATGAACAGGAATTCATCAGCTAGAGAATGAATGTGAGAAAACAGAGGGAAACTATGGAGGCGAAAATTTTGGTCTCTGCAGAGTTAGAAAGAAAGAAAATCATTTAGTCATGTACATTCTGAGAACCCTTGTTAGCCCTCTACTAGTCCCTTAGGTGAAGCAATGAACAGAATGCCACATGGACCTCTCAGACTGATAAAGATATTGAGTGAAATGAGTAATAAATTCTACCAAAGATGTGAGTGAAACCTTTGAACAGGGGATCTGACCTACCCTGAGAGGGTCAAAGAAGGATTCACTGTGTAAATGATGTTTCCTGAGACATGAAATAGAAGTGAAACAGGAAAAGAGGACAGGAATAACCTACTAGACAGAAAAGAATGTTAATGGAGACTTAGCTCACAGGAAGGAGCTTTGCCTATGTGAAGAGACCCTGGAAAGATAAGCACGGGCCAGATCCTGCTGGGATTGTAGGCCATTTGAGGAAGCTTGGACTTTAATCAGGATAGTAGCACAGTCTAATTTATGTTTCTAAAATATCACTCCAGCTATAGTGAAGAAAACTGATTGGAGCAGGGCTCACTGAAGGATAAATCATGTTGATATTTTACGTACAGAGATGCAGCCACACTGAACTCCATCTCACTCTGCTGGGATGCCCAGACATCCTTTAAGATGAAAAACTAGCCAAGACTTGCCTTAGAGGTAATTCAATCTCTAGCCCTTGGGCTATAGCTGCCAACTAGCCTACTGACCACAATGAATGTTTTCCTGTCACAGACCCTTGTCTTCTCTCCCACCAGGGAAAACTCCCGGCTCATTTCGCATAAGCCATCATATAACTGCTGAGAGGCCTATTCCTTATCTAGATTTAAAGGAGTTACTTGGCTATAAGAAACTTATTTGGATTCAAACCAGCCAAGATATCTCCTTGTTTCATAGGATTCAAAGGCTCTGAATAACAATATTTTGAAAAACCAGGGGGGGGCGGAGACAAGATGGCTGACTGAAGCCAGCTTTCCACAGTGGCTCCCGTCCAGAAGGAGAGTTAAAGGACAGGAATTTAGCAAGCAACCTGGAGGATTAGAGCTGCACCAAAGAGAAGGTTGAAGAATGCACATCAACCCTGCTGAGGTGAGCTGTGACCCCAAGGATACGAACAAAAGGTACAAAATCCATCACCAAGCCAACGGGATTCCCCTACCCCATGAGAACAGCTCGAAGTACCCCATAAACAAATAAGCAGAGTTCCAAAATCCCCCATTATACTCCACAGAAGACCCTCTAAAAACTGGATCTCCTTCCCCTAAAAGGGTGCCATGACGCTCTCCTGCCAGGCATAAAACTGTATATATTCTCTAACTGCAATTCTGAGCTCCCAGCACTCCTCTCCACACTCACTCTGAGGTCTGGAGCCCTGTCCCCCAGGAGTACAGATTCTTTAATGTTTTCTCGAGAGGTGTGGACAGGGACTGGACTGCTACTGGTCATTGCTGATTCTGTGGCACAAGAATGAGGAGAGGACCGTCAGATAAGAGGGAACCTCACAGGAGCAGCAGTGCCCAGAGGCACAGAGCAGCAGCCATTTTTGGCAACAATAGGGCTCAGCCCTGGATATTCTGGAGTCACAACCCCTGTCTCTCTGGGCAACCAGAGAAGGCTGGGCATCTTCTCAGGTGGCAAACACCAGTGGAACAGATCTGGAATGGAAACGCAGACCCTGTGAGTAAAGAGGTTGCCAGAGGCAGTACTGGCCTGGGTGGAGAGCGGGGACTAGAAAGCGTACACGCAGTGCCAGCATACTCCCAGGGCAGGGCTGACAAAGAGAACCAACCACTTTAAGTGCCTAAGATGCACCCAGCCCTAAGTGGATCATCAGCCTAGACAAAGGAGGGCAGGAGGCTAGAACGGACAGCTAACTGTGCTGCAAATACAAACTACTGGACAGCAGCAAAGACAGGGCCTAAGGTGCAAGTTCTGTGAACTCAAAACAGCTTCTCTACTGCAGGAGAATTTAGCCAGGACAGAAACAAATTTCACAAAGTTGTTCTCTTCTGTCAGTAACATCAATCAGGGGCGGGACTGGAACTGAGTGATGGCCCCAGCCTCCATCAAATGCCCAAGGTTGTTAGGCCTCACCTCCCCCTGCCGGATAGTGGCAGAGAGCAGCGGCATGGCTGAGGAGACACAGATCTCCTTGTGACACAGGCAAGGTGCAAACCCCTGGAGTATCTGCTCATTGGAGACAACTGGGTCACAGCCCTGTGGGGTTATCATTGATTGGGTGTGACAGAGGTGCAAGATGGGGAAGGAGACATCAAACTTCCTAGACTAATCTATTTGCTGGGTGGATCCTCCTGACTCCATGGAGCACCAGATCAAATCATATTTGAGTTGTCAGCAGACACCTGTGATCTAGTTGCCAGAGACCTTTTAAACTCTCCCACCTAAGACAGGTGCTGACTGAGACAGTTGATTTAGACATTTTGAACTGAGTCAATCACCCAAGGACTATTCAAGTGGTGCCCTGGGTGTGTGATTGTAGGAAGGTTTGATTTTCCTTTTCCAATTGTTGCCTGTGGGGGGCAGGGTGACTTATTGCTGGTATTTCTCCACAGCTGAGACTTCAACCCAGAGTAACTATTTCACTAGAATTGAACAGAGACCAGAAGAAAACAGGACAGAGCCACTTAGCCCCACCACACCAAGCAGGTCCCCAGTTACTTGGGCCGTAGCACTGTACGGGTCCTCGGCAAAGCTCTAAGGGAAAAGGTAAAAACACCAGTCCCACTTTGGGGGCAAAAGGCTGGTTAATCACTACTCCTGGAGCCCTGAACCCAACTTTTCTTTATCCACTCATCTAGTCAAACAATGTAAAATCATCATGGAGCGGAATCAGTGGGAAAACTCTGGTAACATGAATAACCAGAGTAGATCAACTACCCCAAGGAAAGAGATGGCATCTGTAACTGAAGATCCCATTCATAAACAGATGGCAGAGATGGCAGAAATCGAATTCAGAATTTGGATTGCAAACAAAATTAATGGGATGGAGGAAAACTTGGAATTAGAAATTCCAGTAGCAATTCAAAAGTTGGAAATAGAAATTCAAGGAGAAATTCAAAAATTATCTCAAGAATTGAACGAACTTAAAGACAAAACCACCAAAGATTTTGACACATTGAAGCAAAAATTTGTAGCCCTCAAAGATCTGAAAAATACAGTAGAATCCCTCTGTAACAGAGTGGAGCAAGCCGAAGAAAGGATTTGTGACATTGAAGACAAAGCTTTTGAATGCTCCCAAACTTTCAAAGAGGAAAGGAAATGTAGAACAAAAACAGATCATTCTTTCAGAGAGTTCTGGACAATTTAAAGAAGGCTAATATCCACCTCATTGGAATTCCGAAAAGCTATGAAGCGGCTTTGCAAGGCACAGAGGCTCTTCTCCAGGAAATTATGAAAGAGAATTTTCCAGACATGTCAAGAGATTCTGAAATTTAGATAGCAGACAGTTTCAGAAACCCAGCACGACTCCACCGGAATAAGACATCCCCCAAGCACATCATAATTAACTTCACTAAATTGAATGGAGTTAAATTGAAATCATTTCCACTCAGATCAGGAACCAGACAAAACTGCCCATTGTATCCATTGCACCTTAACATTGTAATGGAAGTTTTAGCCATCGCAATTACAGAAGAAAAGGTGATCAAGGGTATCCATACAGGGTCAGAAGAGATCAAACTTTCACTCTTCACAGATGATATGATTGTATAACTGGAAAACACAGGAATTCTACTACAAAACTATTAGAAGTGATCAAGGAAAACAGTAGTGTCTCACGTTACAAAATCAACACTCATAAATCAGTAGCCTATATATATACCAACAATAGTCAAACTGAAAAAGCAGTTAAGGATTCTATTCCATTCACAGTAGTGCCAAAAAGATGAAATATTTGGGAGTTTGTCTAACAAAGGACGTGAAAGATCTCTATAAAGAGAACTATGAAACTCTAAGAAAAGAAATAGCTGAAAATGTTAACAAATGGAAAAACATATCATGCTCATGGCTGGGAAGAATCAACATTGTTAAAATGTCCATACTACCCAAAGCAATA
>CAUYPK010088030.1:0-54936 GCA_963574355.1 Loris lydekkerianus | reverse complement strand
CGGGCCGCGGCGCCCCCCCCCCCCCAGGGAGCGAAAAGGGGGTCGAAGTCACAAACTTCCTAGTTACCCCTCAGGCCACAAACTCAGAATAGGGCCCATGTACCCCATTTCCAAGGTCTCTCCTCGAATCAGACGTAACTTCCGGAAGAAGGAAAGTGACACCAGAGCGTACGATCGACGGATTTTCAGATAACCTGAAATTTCTTCAATAAGGCCAAGATTGGCTTCTAGCTCTGCTGCCAGGTTGTCTAGGGAAAGAAGAGAATGGCTAGTGAGTTTCTATAGAAATGTTTTAATCTTCCTCTAATTTCCTGTGGTGAGGAGATAACCTACAGGCTATAAATGATTTCAACACACCCTGCTCAAAACCCAGGATGCTTAGTATACAGTCTGAAGTCCTTCCCACTCTTTAAACAGGAGAGCAGATTCCTTCCTCAGGCCTGTGCCCCAACAGCCTCTTTTGCCCAGAATATTATTCCCTCATATATTTCCTTGGTTTATTCCATCACAATCTCAAACCATCCCTTCACACACCAGAAACTTCTCTAAAATAACAACCCTTTTTATTCTGTTTCAGAGGTTAGCAAACTGCAGCCCACTGGTCAAATCCCACTTCTTATGTATACCAAGTTTTATAGAAATGGAGCCACGCACAGGTTGACCTTTAACTGTGGCTGTTTTCATACTACAAAGGCAGAACTGATTCGTTAATGACAGATTGCCCAGCCTGCCAAGATGAATGTGTTCATTCTATGACAATTTAGAGCAGAAGGTTGCTGGTCTCTGCTCTGCCATCACTCTGCTGTGCCGTCCTTCACAGCATGGACCACCCCTGATCTTACACTATGCACTACTGATTTGCTTTTCTGTAAGATCCATCATGACAAGGACTCTGTTTTATTCACTTTGAGTATTCAATAAATGTTTGCTGAATAAATAAAGGAATGGCTTTTTGCCTGAAATGCTATTTCTAGAAACATGGTCTGCAGACCTGCAATGGAGCATGTTGCCTGATCACTAAACATGCTGGCCAGGGGGTAGTGGCTCAGGCCTGTGATCCCAGTACTTTGAGAGGCCAATGTGTGAGGATCAGGAGGCCAGGAGTTTTGAGGCCCGAGAAACATAGCCACAACCCTGAGGTCTCACTCTTGAGGGCAGGAGTTTCAGATCAGCCTGAGCAATATAGCCACAACCCCACTCTACAAAAAAATTTAAAACTAAGCCTGGCAGTGCACAGGTCCTAGCTACTGAGGCAAGAGGATTACTTGAGCCCAGAAGTTCAGCATTGCAATGAGTTATGATTACAGCCCCACACTGTAATAACCTGGGCAACAGAGTGAGCCCCTGTCTCAAAAAAAAAAAAAAAAAAAAAAAAAAAAGGAAGAAAGAAAGAAAGAAAGAAAGAAAGAAAGAAAGAAAGAAAGAAAGCGAGCGAGCAAATTCTCAATGCCCCTCGCTCTCTACTTGGAAAATGAGAATCTCAGGATGGGTGGGGCCAACACCAGGGTGCTCATTTCAGGTTTTGAGGCAAACTTGTGGTGTGACTCAACTAATGGGACAGCCACTGAATGATCTTGAAATTGACCTAGGAGGCCGGGCGTGGTGGCTCACACCTGTAATTTCGGCCAAGGAGAGAGAATCATTTGAATCCAGGAGGTAGAGACCAGCCTGAGCAAGAGTGAGACCTCCATCTCCACTAAAAACAGAAAAATTAGCCAATCATAGTGGTAGGCATCTCTACTCTCAGCTACTCGGGAGGCTGAAGCAGAAGGGTCCTTTGAACCTGGGAGTTGGAGGTTGTAGTGAACTAGGCTGGTGCCACTGCATTCTAGTCTGGGTGACAGAATGAGATCCCACCTCAAAAGAAAATTGCCTAGGAGTGTGCTGCAGATCCTGGGCTGAGCTCACAGCTCACAGGGACCCAGAGCCTGACAGACGTCCTTCCACAACCCAGAGCACTCACTGCCCCCACGGATGTTGATGATCAGACTCCCATTGATAACAGTACATCCTCGGAGCTCCTGGGCGGATGTCACTGAGTCGATGGTCTTCTCGCCTTCTAGGATGTGGCAGACCTTGGGACAGGGGCCCAGGCACGGTGTGCACATCAGGCTGAGGAGGGAATAAAGAAGGAGAGAAAGAGTGAGGGGCCAGGACACACAGGGTCCCTTCCACATGGCAGACAGCACACTATGTCCTGGTGTGGGGTCCCAAGGGGAAGGCTCATGCGTTATCCAGAGAGAGATTTTCCTGACCTCAGCACTGTTGACATGTGGAGTGGGAGAAGGGGCGTGCTGTGCGTTGTAGGATATTGAACAAAACCCCCAGGCTCCACCCACCAGATGCAACAGCATCCCTGCTCCCAATTCGTGACAAAAACATCCCTGGACATTGCCAAATATCTCTGGGAAGGAAAGGCAGAAAACTGACCACAGAGAAGGACCACTGCCCAAACTGAAAGACTTATGCCATTACCCAACAGTGACAGGTCCTCACGCTTTACCCCAAACTGACACAAAACTGGTGTTGTACCACAGGTGATGGGGTTCACACCATGTCCTGTGGAGACAGAACCAGGGTCTACCCTGTGCCTTACACTGAAGTGATGGGATGTTGGTGTTACCATGGTGATAAGAATTATACTGTTACACTGAATTAACGGACCTGATGCTGGACCCATGCCATGATGCCACAGTAGCAGAATCAACGCTGTTAACCCAGCATGGTAAAATCAGCCCACCGTTCTGAGGAGAAAGGATGTCTGTTGTTCTGAGTGGGGTTTGATGCCATCACAGCTGCAATAGAGCCCCAAGTTTGATAGCAGGTGACTTGGGCAGTTTTTGGCTTTGCCCACCTACAGCCTCCTGTGAATTTGAGAACCAGCCCTCCCCAACAGGGGGTCTCTGAGGTGAGTTCTTAGTTGGCAAAGCCCTCTAGATCCAGGCAGGGAACAGGACCCACGCCAGCCTCAATAGCACCTTCTATCCCTTGCTGAGGGTTCAGAGGTGGCTAGCCCACCCAAATCAATGCAGCAAGGGGTTGGTTTGTTTGTTTGAGTTTTGTTTTTGAGACAGAGTCTCACTATGTCCCTGGGTAGAGTGCTATGGCATCACAGCTCACAGCAACCTCAAACTCTTAGGCTTAAGCAATTCTTTTGCCTCAGCCTCCCAAGTAGCTGGGACTATAGGCACCCGCCACAATGCCCAGCTATTTTCTTTTTGTTGCAGTTGTTATTGTTTAGTAAGCACGGGCAGGGTTTTCACCCACCAGCCCCAGTGTATGTGGCTGGCACCATACCCACTGAGCAACAGGCACTGAGCCTACCGCAAAGGTTTTGCCAGAAGGAGACACCATCTTCCCTCCAGAGTACATAAGAGAGTGTGTCATCTTGCTGCATGGGGTGAAGGGTGAGGGGGAGGCTGCCTGAGAACAAATCCAACCGAGAGCAAAATAAAGCCAAAGGCTAAAAAGAAACTGATCGCATACATCATCAGAACTCCTGGATACAGCCATACCTGAAATAATCCGCACAACTCTTTGGCTTTGGGCACCTATAAACTCTTTTAATCTTACTTAAGCCAGTTTGAGTTGGGGTCCTGTCACATGAAACCACAAGATTCTCAACTATTAGTCTTGGTTTTCCTCATCTGTAAAACAGAGATGACAGAGCCAGGCGTACAGGCTATGATGGGCACTGATGCCCACCATGTAAAGCACCCAGCACATGGAGAACAATGGCCATTCATTGCTATGGAGATCATTTTCATCAGTGGTTTCCTTGTTGCTGCTGTTGCTATATCCACACCCTTGTGTATTCAATTCTTCAGAATGACTTTTGGGATTGTGGTATAATAAAGAATGTATCTGGTCTTTATTCCAGTTCTTATCAAACTTCAAAAACCCTTGGGATCTTCTGAGTGACAGGAATGCCTGTGTTAGGAATGTTGAGGTGACTTGTGATGGGCCCCTCGACCTCTTTAGGATGAGGACTAGTCACCAGAGAGACCAACCATGTGATTACAGGATTGGGGATTTCAGCCACCTGAGCAATGAAAACTCTGAACACTGAAGCTCAGTGGTGTGTCCCAACTGGTGAACACGTGCTGTGCCAAGAGGACAATGACCCTGATTCCACCAGCGAGGATCGAGATCTTCTCTCTCTAGGACTCTCCTACACCTTACCCTATGCGTACCCTCTGTAATGAAACTATAATTGTATGTATGGCAGGTGTATATTACTCTATGAATTGTTCTAGTTAATTAACAAACCCAAAAGTTCATCAGAACCCCCAAATTTATAGCCAGTTGGTCAGAAGTGTGGCCAGGGAATCCCCAAAGTGCAGCTGGTGACTGAAGCAAGGGAAGTCTCATGGAGGGCTGAGCTTTGAACGTGTGAGTCCAAAGCTGACTCCAGGTGGTTAGTGGCAGAATGGCGTTGCACTACCCATGGTCGGTGTCCGAACATCAGGGGTGGAAATAAAAGCGTGACCAAATGTTTGGGTTCTTTTATTGGCTCTAACTTCTCAGCTGGCAGGCAGGTGATACTCTAAGTCAGGGGTTGGCAAACCACAGTTCATGGGCCAAATCCAGCTGACCACCTGTTTTTGCAAATAATTTTACACTGGAACATGGCCACATCCATTGGTTACTATATCATCCGACCCCACTTTCATACTACAAAGGCAGGGCAGAGTAGCTATAACAGCGACCATATGGCCCTCAGAGCTGAAAATATTTACTCTCTGGCCCTTTGCCAACCCCTGTTCTCAGCTGCAGGTGTACACATAAGAACAAAACAGATAATCTAATTTCCTAGTAAGAAACCACAAATGGCCACAGGTTCTTTGTGTCCTCTCCTACTAAGAAGTGAGTCAATTTTTCCACCTGTTAGATCTAGGGAGTCTCATCTGGGTTGCTTTAACCAATGAGATATTAGCAAATGTGATGCAAGTTGAGACTTAAAAAGCACCTGCACACTGAGGCCTGCCCTTCCTGGCTAGTGTGATGAGAGATCACCAGCAGAAAGACACCCACTGACCATCCAAGACATGAGAGGCTACCCCAGCCCAAGAAACTGCTGGTCAGTCCACAGAACCTTAAGAACTCATAAATGAATGTTTTAGGTCACTAAGTACTGAAGCGATTTTGTCACAGCAAGAGCCCTCGTGAAGCTTATAATCTAGTTGGGGTGAATAAATAAATTGACATAAAAATATAGCTAGGCCAGGTACAGTGGCTCATACCTGTGATCCTAGCACTCTGGGGGGCTGAGGCAGGAGGATCACTTAGATCAGAAGTTTGAGACCAACCTGAGCAAAAGCAAGACTTCATCTCTACTAAAAAATTAACCAGGCATGGTGGTGGGCACCTGTGGTCCCAGCTACTCTGGAGGCTGAGACAGAAGGGTCACTTGAACCCAGGAGTTTGAGGTTACTGTGAGCTATGATGACTCCAGCCAAAGTCAAAGAGTGAAACTCTATCTCAAAAAGTAAATAAACAAATAATCAGCTAGCAACAAATGCCATGAAAAGATTTAAAATTAGCTGATGTGCCAGAGAGTGTATAGATGCTTAATTCAGATGGTGAAGCATTCTCCAAGGAGGAGAATTTTAAGCAGCAACCTAGATGGCAAGTAGAAGTTGGTCATCCAAAGATTAAGAGGGGCAGAGTAGCTCAGTGGGTAGGGCGCCAGCCACATACACCCACACTGGCAAGTTAACCTAACCTGGGCTAGATAAAGAGCAATGACAACTGCAACAAAAAAAAAATAGCTAGCCGTTATGGCGGGCGCCTGTGGTCCCAGTTACTTGGGAGACTGAGGTAAGAGAATCACTTAAGCACAAGAGTTTGAGGTTGCTGCAAGCTGTGATACCAGAACACTCTAACAAGGGTGACACAGTGAGACTCTTGTCTCAAAAATAAATAAATAAATAAAATAAAGATTAAGGTACATGTGTTTCAGGAACAGGGAATAGCTCATGCAAAGGCACCGTGGAAAATGAACGTAGCAAGTTGAAAGAAAAGCCTATGTGATTACAGCAATGGGGCAGGGGGGACTGGAATGAAAAAGGCCTTGCAAAGTCTGGCAGATGAAGTTTGGTTTTGTCTGCGAGTCTTGGGGACCAATGGAAGGTTCTAGACAAGGACATGACATCATGAGGTTGCTGTTTTCAGCCAGTGCAGCTACAATGGAAGCAGAAAGATGCACAAAGAGATTGTTCACGGTGACTAGTTGTGACCAGACACACCAGACACGATGTGAAACAGATGGTGTGTGGACAGAGCCAAGAACTCAATTTCACAGCAAGGAGTGAGTGGAAGGCAAGAAAAGAGACAAGGGCTTTTGATGGATCTCCCTTTCCCAATGGACACCCCACATCCATTGAAAATTTGACATTCATCCCAAATAGCTGGTCTCCTCACCTCAGAAAGAACGCTGCACTGCTGTCCTCAGTCACCATGGAATGCCAGTAAACAATGGGACCTTTTAATGAATCTACATGGGTTCCCAGAACTCTGCTCTGAAAACAGCAAGAACTATGTCCCAGATAAGCCACAAGAATGGAAGAAAACATATCTGGACTTATTTGATAACAAACCACAGTAGAAAAATCCAACAGTACTATAAAGTCTTTCATAAGGTAAAATGAAAGCTTCAAAAGCAAAACTATTACACTTTTTTAGAAAAACCTACAAAGTAAATGCCGTCATGATACCTCATCACCAGCTTCTCTCACTTTGCTCCCTTCCTCCCAGTAAATCCCAGGCGTTGAAGATGTGCTATCTCTTCCTTGGGGGTTCTGTTCTGTTCTGTTTTGTTTTCTTTTGTTGTTCTAGGACCTACTCTACCACAGGCAAGAATATCAAAGGAAGCTGTGAAATTTCTCAGGTCTAAGTTATGATGAGGGAAAAATGCCTTTTATTTAAGACCAATACTTTTTAAACAAACATCTTACAGAGAGACATTAATACTCTTTATTTCAAACATGGGGAGAAGAAATGAATCAAAAGAAATATATGGTCATTTTCCTCAACTTACTAATAAGCTAGCACCACCCCCTTCAAAGAAGTTCTGTCTGGCAGGCAGAGGTGATTTATGGAGGACTATTTTGGGTCAACAAAGCCCCCTGATAGGTTTTTTAGCAAAAATGAATAAAACAAAATATATTATACTTGCAGGTTGCACAAACACTGGAAGAGAGGCTCCTAAGAACTGAAATTAAAGATTGTTTTCCTTCCCACCCTCTCCACCCAGGGAAATAAAATTTCCCACCAGAACACTCTCACTTGGCTAATTCTCAAGTCTGAAGACAGAGATTTTTACGTAAGCAGGTCAGCTCAAGGCCTGTTGATGTGTATCTGCTCTTGATTTGTTTTTGTGTTGTTTTGTGGGGTTTTTTTTTTTCTTTTTAAACCTCAACACAAAAACCAGGAAACAGATTTTTAAACTTGGTTATGGCCCAAGACACCAAAATAGCTCATCTAAGAAGCTAACAACATGAACAAAAAGTTTGCAATGTGCGTAGGAAATCTGACTCATCGCCAAAGAGAGAAAACCCTGCTATTTCTCACCCAAATGGTGGGAAATGGTTTGATTGCACTTGCCTTCAAAGAACAGCAAAGCCCAGAAAATTATGTGGCAGTCAGTTTCTACCTCTTTGAGACAGTATGTTCCAGACTAATCTGGGCACACCACCCAGCTATACATCAGGGAAGCCACGGAAAACCTCAGCTGGGCTCTTGTTTTAATAATGATACAGCTACATCAGCAAGAGTAGCCCACATGAAGGTTTTTAGGAGAAACCAACCACTTCTTTTATGCTTTTTTTGTTCAGAAGCTAAACAGGGCAAGCTTAGAACTGGTGCACAAGATGTCAGAAATATTTACTATCTGGCTCTTTAGGGAAAAAGGTTACTGACTCTCACTCTAAAGCCCAGGACCAAAACAAGGGGCAAAAAAATAGCATCTGAGGCCAGCAACCTCACTCCGAGACAACTAACTTTGGTTTTGCAAACAGTTTTAAAAGGCAACACTGTCATAAGCATGTTCTTTGTCCTCTCTGTGGACCCCAGACCCATGCCCAGGACTCACTTGCTGGAGTTCATCGTGTATCCAGAGGGACATTCAGGAATGCACCTGTGGTTGTGAATGACGTACTGGTGGCAGCCTGGCCTCCGTGAGTTCTTGCATTTGTTGTGCAGGTCTTGGCAGAAGCTAAAGTTCACGCAGCGCCAGTCCTGGAAGTGGTAGTACGGGGGCGGGCAGGTCTCCACACACCTGCCGTCCAGGTAGAAGTTGCGGCAGGCCACACACTTGGTGGGGTCATCGGGCTCAGAACAGTTGCCCAGACACTCGCTGTGGCAGCAGAGGCCTTCAGCAGTACAGCCGTGTGATTTGCAGACAGTGGGGCAGACTGGAGAGAGAAGGAAGACACAGCTGGTCAATGGTTCTGCCCTGTTCCCATCTGCACAGGCTGCAGCCCTAGAACAGGGAGCCGAGCAAAACAGTAACAGCTGCAGCTTTACATCACCTTGCCATATGTCAGGCACATCTCTTAATTCATTTAAACCTCAAAACCAGTGATGCTGCTAAATGTAACTGCCAGGGTTGGGGGGACAGAGAGGCCCTCACTTACTGCATTTGTCAATTTCTGCAGCACCCTAAATTCGCCTTTACTCCCACCCTGTCAATTTCAGTTTACCAACAAGAAGTGAACAGACCACAGAGCTGGCGGGAGACACACTGTAGCACTCCACTAAAAACACTGCCAACAGTAGATACAATCACATCTACACAGGCACAAACTCAGTCAGTAACCTCAAGAACAGAAAGAGCATTTAAAAGGCAGGGAGAATATTAGCAGGTGTGAGTTCTGAGCACATATTAACTTTGTATCATAATTTGCTTAGTTGTAGTTTACATTATGTCTTTTTTTTTTTTATTTTTTTAGACGGAGTCTCACTATGTTGCCCTCCATAGAATGTTGTTGAGTCATAGCTTACAGCAACCTCAAATTCTTACTCTTCAGCAATCCTCGTGCCTCAGCCTCCCAAGTAGCTGAGACTACAGGCACCCACCACAACACCTCCTATTTTTTTTTTTTTTTTGGGTAAAGACAGACTCTCACTTTGTTGCTCTCCATAGAGTGCTGTGGCATCACATGGCTCACAGCAATCTCCAACTCCTGGGCTTAGGCAATTCTCTTGCCTCAGCCTCTCAAGTATCTGGGACTACAGGCGCCTGCCATAACGCCCAGCTATTCTTTTTGTTGCAGTTTGGCCAGGGCCAGGCTTGAACTCGCCACCCTCGATATATGGGGCTGGCACTCTACCCACTGAGCCACAGGTGCCACCCAGCACCTGGCTATTTTTAGAGGTAGGGTCTCGCTATGGCTCAGGCTAGTCTCGAACTCCTGAGCTCAGGCAATCCACCTGCCTTGGCCTCCCAGAGTGACATCATGTGGTTTTTAAGGACATTTATGTTTAACAAATAGCTCGCAAATTTCATGACATTTTCACAGATGGCTCTAGCCAGCCTGCTCTGACATGCCGCTGCATCCCAACTGGGAAGGAGATGATGTTGTTATCTCCATTTTGTTATTTCACAAACAGATAAACTGAGACACAGAGAGGTTTAGTAACTTGCCCTAAAGTCATTAATCACCTCAGCATGCTATCCCCAAACATCTATGGACAGTTTCTCCAAGGCTGGACAGCCCTTGGCTACATGGACAGCTCATTCTCAAAAATACTTCCTTCCTTCATTCTCTGAACACTTTGAACACAGTTTGGAAGCGGGGAGTGTTCATCCTTCACCCAAAATCATCAGGCTCTGTGACTGATGCAGCAAACTTTCCCAGCACCCAGTGGATCCCACTGGCCAGATCCAGGGACCAGAAGTACCCTCAGAAGCCACATCCACATATTAATAGCACTGTCTGATCGAACTTTCAGCCCTGACACATTTGTTCTCTAACTGAGCTGTCCCACACACAGCCCCTTCTCCTCCGTGGCTATTGAATGTGGTTAGCATAACTGAGAAACCATTTTTTTAATCACACTAAAATACACACAGCTTAAAATTCACCATCTTACCCATTTTTAAGTGCACAGCTCAGCCACATTAAGCACACTCAAAGTGCTGTGCCACCATCACCACACTCCATCTCCAGAACTTGCTCATCTTCCCAAACTCAAACTCTGTCCCCATGAGATACCAACTCCCCACCCCTCCCAGCCCCTGACACCACCTTCTTCTTTCTGTCTCTGTGGGCCTGACGATTCAGGGACCTCCTGCAAGTGGGATTTTTTTGACATCTGAGCATAATGTCCTCAAAGCTCACCCACATGATGGCCCACGTGGTAAGTCCTCTTTTTCATTGATCCATTCATTTCTGGATAGCCACTGGGATTGCTTTTACCTTTTGACTATTGCAAATAATGTGGCTACTAACAGGGATCTACAAACATCTCAAGTCCTTGCTTTCAAATCTTTTGGGTATATACCCAGAAGTGAAATTGTTAGAGCACATGGTAACTCTATTTTAACGTTTTTGACAAACCACCACACAGCTGTCCACGGTAGTGGCAACATTTTACATTCCCACCAACAGTGTACAAGGCTTTCAATATCCACTGGGGAACCAAACTTTTAAATGTATTTCATTTCAATTTTTTAAAAAATGCTTTATTGATATATAATAATTTATATACTTATGGGACACATGTGATATTTTGTTGCATGCATAGAATATGTAACACTTTCCATTTTAATAGCCAAAGATGGCTACTATCTCTTATAATGGACAATTCAAGCTTAAAGAATAAAAATATGCTCATTGCTAAGGCCCCCAGACCCAGCCTCACCCATCCCCAGGCAGCAGCGGCCTCATTTCTGCTCCACCCCACACACCCAGGTTTTGTCCTGCCTCAGTACCTTTGATCATGCTGTTCCTGCAGGCTGGAGCACCTCTACCCACCTTGTACCTGTGGCTCCTTCTCCCCAGTTCTAACCTCCTTAGAAAGACCTTCCCTGACCCCACCCCCAGTAGAAGCTGCCCCTCCTTCTCCATCCACGGTTTAAAACATCATCTTATTACATTTCCTTATAGCACTTAACCACTCTGGAAAACTTCTCTTGGCTGTTTGTTGACTGTCTGTCTAGGTGGGCATCCCTGGGGGCAGGGCCATGTCTGCTCTGTGCACAGCACTTACTTCCAGACGGGGCCTGGCACCAGGCAGGAGCTCAGCAAGCACATGTCTGTTCAGGCAGAGGGAAGGGACAAGGAAAGCCTTGGGAGCAGTTCCAAGTCCCCACTTTCTTTTAGTGGCTCAAGAACGCATCCCAAAGTCCTGCTTTCAGGAGCTGCACAAACCCCCTGAAAAATCACATGCAAAATCTGGACTGTACACCCACATGGTGAATATCTGATGCTTCACATAAATCGAAAAAATTAAAAAGCTAGACTGTGAGGAGAATGGGGTAGGTGGAAACCCACCAATGTCTGTGGTAGCTTTTTTTAGGGTTTATATCTAACAAAGACCCCAACAGGGAGTAAGGTAAGTGTCACTTGTTCCACCCCATGGATGCAAGACCTAGCTAAAACACGAAAGAGCAGGACAGGAATTTCTATCTTTTGGCTCAGAATCTGACATTCCTGGGTCTGCAAAATAACCGTGGTAGTTTACAGGGTTCCCCCAGGCGACACGCATTCAGCTTTGGAGACGCAGGGCTCAGCACCGTCCACCGTCCATAAAGATTTCTTCACAGAACCAAGGGCAGCCTCAGCTTTCTGGTCTGTGAGAAGTTAACAGGGTAATGTGGGTAAAGAAAGCATCAGATCCAGCGACAGACAACAGTTTTAAGCTTGATAGAAGTTAGCCACAAGAGGTATTATTATTATCATCATCATCATTATGTCACAGTGATATTGATCTGTCTGTGGGAGCCTGATGGCTGAAACTCAACTGGAGGAAGCAACATATAAAGCAGACAAAAATCACCTAGGGCTCACAAGCCTCTGCTCTCAGGCAGCACACCGGTAGGAACAGGAAGAGGCCCATTTCCTGAGGTGGGGCTGCCTTGGAAGGTCAGTCCTTTTCATCAAAGACTTAACAAAAGCTTCTCAAACACTTAAGCCTTCCTGCCCAGACAATACTAAGAAAAATTATCCATCAGTTGCCAAACAGGCCAGAGGCTGATTATAGGACATTTCAATTTTACCCTAGAGTTCTGTTTAAAGGGCCCATCTGAGGATTATTTAATTCTCCTACACAGGAGTTGGCAAACTTTTTCTGTAAGGGGCCACAAGCAAGTATCTAAGGTTTTGCAGACCATACAGTGTGTACTGAAACTACTCAACTCTACCTTCCTGGCACAAGAGCAGCCACAGGCATACACAAATGAATGGGCTTGCCTGTTGTCTGATAACAGTTTATAAAAACAGATGACAGGCCAGAAAGTTTACCAAACCCTGCTCCAGGGAAATGTATTGGCAATTGACTTTACTATTACTTTTTCTGTTAGGATCTGGAAACTCAGACATTAACTATACATGGATATTCTGCAAATTCTTCTCATCCCATAGGAAAGATAATCACCAAAGCTTACGGTTTTATTGCCCTGTATAACATGAAGTAGCTTCACATCTAACATTACCATCTTATCTCAGGGATCATGAATGCTCCACTTTACCTCCTTTGTTCCCTCACTAATGGATTAAATAAATCTGTGACCTGTGCTCTTCATCTTTTTTTGCATGAGAGCACTTTTTTTAAGTCTTTGAAGACTATACTTTGACAACTACAAGCCAACTCTGGATATCTCCTTCTTAGTGGACAGATGTCCATCAAAGTGAACAAGATTTTAGTGAGACAGGAAAAGTTAAGTTTTAGTGATCTCTCACACAGAATGGTTACTACAATAAACAAAAATTTACTGGCCATTTCAAAATTGCTAAGGAAGAGTATATTTTAAATGTTTTCACTACAAAAAAAATAGATTAGTATGTGAAACGATCGATGGCTTTGTTCATTAGCATGATTTAATCATTCCACAAACATATATCAAAACATCCCGTTGCACCCTATATAATACATATGATTAGTATTTGTCAATTTTTTTTAAATGACAATGTTCCTCAGAGCAGCCATTTGACCCCTCAGCTGAGTGAGAGTCCTCTAAACAGGTGGGGAAGTTTTTCCTGAATTCCCTCTTTCCTCAAACTGCTCCCTCTGAGGAATTGTCAGAGAAAAGATAAGAAGCTTCATATGAAGATCACAAGCAAAGAAGCCACAAAACAGTGGCTGCTCTGGAGCCTAGGCTCTTTCTGTCAGATAGAACAGCAAATGCTTCCCTGACCTGGGGCTTGTCACACCTTCACACAATGCCTGCTGCATCAGGGAGTGCAGCTGTTTTCAGCTGCTGACACCAGGGACCAACTTCATGGAAGACAATGTCCCATGGACTGGAGGATGGGGCCAGGGTTTGGGATGATTCAAGCACTCCATCTTCACCCCAGAGAATCAGGCAGTCTGGCTCCCGCGAATGTGCAACCTACAGTAGGGTTCTCGCTCCTGTGAGAATATAATGCCACCACCTATCTGACAGGAGGTGGAGCTCAGGCAGTGACTCAAGTCAGGGTGAGGGGGGAGTGCTGTAAATAAAGATGAGGCTTCACTTGCCCGCTACTCACCTCCAGCTGCACATCCTGGTCCTAACAGGCCATGACCAGTCCACAGCCTATCCCCCCAATTCTCCCTAAAGTTTCCAAAAGCTCCCAAGCAAAAAACAGCCACCATCTTCCTAAAACTTTCACCTGGAGTGGCTTGGTAATTCTACCCTGCTGAGAAGATTGAAGACTAAAATCTAACTAAACCAGTGGAAGGAGAAGAAAATAAGTGTGTCAGAATCTTCAGGTGGACCCTTTGAAGGAAGTACAACCACCCCACAAAAGAATGCCTTCCCTAGAGGGAGGGAATATACAGAAACCAACTTGCCTAAGGGAGGTGGTGCAAAGCCAGGGACTGAATGTTGCCCTGGGAGGCACGTGAAATTTGGCCCAGCATTTCCACACATAGGAATCATCCCATAGATAAGACAGCACATGTACATGCAGATGCTTGGGTGAGGATATTCTTTGGTGGACCTTAACCAGTTGTGTTTGTAACACCCAAAACTGAAAACAACCTCAAGATCCATCATAGGTGACTGGGGAAATAAATCACTGTAGATCAAAGACGTGGAACAGTATGCAGATGTGAAAAAGGAGACAGATTTTTTCATCTGATGGTGAAATCATTTTCCAAGATACCAATAATTGAAAAAAAGCAAAGTGCACAGTAGTGTCTAAAGAGTCTAACTCATCTGTGGAAAAAGAAAATGACACATATTGTGGGAACACAAAACAGGACAGCTGGACACAGGACAAGGGGGCATCAGCCTCTTCTAAAGTTAAGCATATAGTTCTCGACCTTTCCACACAAACTAGAAATCCATGGCTTTTCCCAGGTAAAAAGGAAACATGCACGGCCTGACAATTAAGTTCATGAACTTGCCACCATGCACGTAGGTTGGGCAGCACTGCACAAACAGCTCAAGAAGGGGTCATAACCGTGGTGCCTCAGTGTCCCCCAGGTGTGCTCATGCCCACGTGTGGCAGTGTCTTACTGAGTGGCATGCATGACTGTTGCTGCGTGCTCTTTCCTGAGCCATCACGAGAACATTGGAGATGAATTAGAGCAACAAACAAACATAAAATTTCTTAATAAACTTGGCAAGAGCAGAATTGAAATCAAGGACAAGTTTATGGAGATAATGCCATAAAGAAAATACCAGTGTACAAATGGGTTTAATGTTTTTCTAAAGGGAGAGAAAACATCGCTGATGAAGAAAGGTCAGAGTGGCCACTAATGAGCAGAACTGATGAAAACATTGTAAAAATTCATTGAATTGTTCAGCAAATCATCAGCTAACTATGAGAAGCATAGTAGACCACGTAAACATCAAGAAAGAAACAGGAAAATCTTCAGTGAAAATCTTGACCAATGATTCACGGCTCTTGCATCCTGACAATACGCCAGCCCACACAGCACTGTCTGTGAGGGAGTTTTAGCCAGCAAATGAATAACTGTATCAGAACAGCCCCCCTGCTCACGCTGATCTGGCCAACAATGGCTTTTTTCTTTACCAGAAGATAAAGGAAACACTGGAAGGAAGACATTTTGATTATGCTCAGAACATCTGTGGTAATACCACAACAGCTCTGATGTCCATTTCCGAAAATGAGTTCCAAAATTGCTTTGAAGGATGGACTAGGTGCTGGTGTCTATGCAAACCTTCCCAGGGAAAGGACTCTGAAGGTGACCACAGTGACACCACAGCAACAAGGTATTCAGCACTTTACCAGGGTGAGAACTTGACCGGCAGACCTTATATGTTCACATAAAAACCTGTACATGTATGTTGATAGCAGTTACATTTATAATCATCCCAAACTGGAAACTACCCAAGTGTCCTTCATCTGGGGAATGGATGAACAAATGGTGGCATGTCCATATAAGCAAATACTACTCAGCAAGAAAAAAGAATGAAATACTCATTCCCATGGCAACATGGATGAATTTCAAGTGCATTACACTGAGTGTTAGAAACCAGTGACAAAAGCTGCATGCTATATGATTCCATTGATATGACATCCAGGAAAAGGCAAAACTACAGCCACAAAGAGCACAGCCCAGTGGGGTCACCAGGACTTTGAAACAGGCAGGAGCCAACTTCAAAGGCACACAGGGCATTCATAGGGGAACAATGGACCCTCTCTATCTTGATTGAGGTGATGGTTACATGACTAGATATATCAAGCAAAGTTCAAAGAACTATACATTAAAAGGATGGATTTTAGTGTACATAAACTATATTTTTAAAATAAAGGGGAAAGGCCAGGTGCACTGGTTCACACCTATAATCCTAGCACTCTGGAAGACTAAGGAGATAGGATCACTTGAGGCCAGGAGTTCAAGACCTGTCTAAGCAAGAGGGAGACCCTGTCTTTACAACAAACAGAAAATTTGGCCAGACATGATAGTATGCGCCTATAATTCAACCCACTCAGGAGGTTGACACAGGAGGATCATTTGAGCCCAGGAGTTTGAGGTTGCAGTGAGCTATGACTGATGACACAGTGAGACCCAGTTTCAAAAAAGTAAATAAATAAAAACATTTTTTAAAAATGAAGAAAAAAGAGAAAAGGCAAGTAGAACATATGTCCTTCTGGAACATGTGCACCTTCCAAAGAAAAGGGCCCTTTGATTTTTATTTTTCTATGGTGCATGTGTACTACCCATTCAAAATTGACATATTTGAAAATACACTTCTTAAAAGGCTCTATTAGACAATAAACAATGTTACCAATCAGTTATGAGATTCTACCACCAAATATCCCAACAGTGATTGGGTAAAAACATCTGACAAACATCATTAAGAACTTTTACAAAGATTCTCATAAAATTATCTTCACCTTTTTATAAAATAAATATAGAGGCTTAGGGATGGAATATACTTTAGCAGTAGCTTTGTTCTTTCATGGACTCGGCAATGAATTGCTGGCATTTCATTTTTCTTTTCTCATTCATTCCACAACTATGTACCAAATGTCCCAGTGTGCCAGGGGCTGTCATAGACATTTGTGGTGCAGAGGAAAACTGTTCTGTTATTAACTGAACAATCTACAGAAACACCATCCCTGTCCTCCAGAAGTTCAGTTTAGCACCATCCTTACCCTCACCAGCAACTCCCTCTTGCAAGGGAAAAAGGAAAAGAAACAGAAAAGTTGAAGAAAATAGCAAGGATAAATCTTGTGTGAGACTTCACACAAGTCTCACAGGTGCATGCAATCTTGGTTAATAATGTAAAATGTATTTCTTCTCAAAAATTCCAGGCAAAAATGTTTCAGATAACATTGCCAAGGCCAGTGGCTCACACCTATAATCCTAACACTCTGGGAGGCCGAAGCAGGTGGATTGCTTGGTATCAGGAGTTCCAGACTAGCCTGAGCAAGAGCCTGTTTCTACTAAAAATAGAAAAATTAGCCAATCATGGTAGTGGACCCCTATAATCCCAACTACTCAGGGTGCTGAGACGGGAGGATTTCTAGAGCCCAAGAATTTGAAGTTGCTATGAGCTATGATGCCACAGAACTCTACCCAAAGCAACACAGTCACACTCTGTCTAAAACAAACAAAAACATTACAAATGATAGTGGGATAAACCAACATGTGCCTCCCCTTATGATTCACTGAAAAAGGCACAATATTTATGTAGTTTTCTTTCTAAAAATGTATTAATATCCTAACTTGAGGACACTTATAAAATAACAGGCCTGTGCTATTCAACAATGTCAGTGTGCGCAGGGCATAGTGGCTCACAATGGTAATCCCACCATTCTGGAAGGCTAAGGTGGTTGGATTGCCTGAGCTCAGGAGTTTGAGACCAGCCTAAACAATAGTGAGACCCAGTCTCTACTAAAAACAGAAAAAATTAGCCAGGTGTGGTGGCGGGTGCCTGTAGTCCCAGCTACTAGGGAGACTGAGGCAGGAGGATCACTTGAGTCCAGGAGTTTGAGATTGCTGTGAGCTCGGCTGACACCACTGCACTCTAGCCTGGGATAACACAGTAAGACTCTGTCTCAAAAAAGAAAAAAATAATAATTTTATTAATGTCAGTGTGCTAAAGACAAAGCTAATGAATTACTCAGCCTAAAGGAGAATAGACACACAGCAACATGTAATCTGCAAAGTGTGCTCCGAGGTTGGAACCCTAACCAGGAAAATAAATATATCAATGAAGGACAATATAAGGAGAACTGATGCTCCTATGACACAGATTAAAATATTTTCATCAATGCTAATTTTCTCATTGTGTAAATGCCCTCTGAAGAATAAAAGGATATCATGGTTGCAACTGACTCTCAAATGGTTCAAAAACAAATTGTATAGAAATGTAAACAACTGATGAATCTAGGTACAATTCTGGCAACTTTACCATGAGCTTGAAACTATCCATCAAAATAAAAAGCAAATACAAAGCAATTTCAAAAGCTGTCGTAAGAGACAAAAGCAGCACTGCATTGTTAACACTACTCACGACCAAAAAAAAAAAAAAGCAGCCACTCTTTTTTCCTTTGCCCCCTTTTTATTTATTTATTTATTTATTTATTTATTTATTTTTGAGACAGAGTCTCACTATGTCGCCCTCCGTAAGACTGCGTCACAGCTCACAGCAACCTCAAACTCTTGGGCTTAAGATTCTCTTGCCTCAGCCTCCCAAGGATCTGGGACAACAGGCGCCCGCCACAACAGCGGGTTGTTTTTTGTGGCAGTTGTCATTGCTGGTTAGCTGGCCCAGGCTACAGGTATCGAGCCTTGCGCCCCTTTTTAAGTACAAATCAGTTTGGTTTTTCTTAATTAAGAGACTACATGGAAAAAAACCGAACAAAATACAAAAACCACTCTTAAGTTATTCCATAGCTCGACATACGTTGATAGCATTTTGTTACATTCTTTTCCAAAGCCTTCCTTTAAAAAAAAAAAAAAAAAAAAAAAAAAAACCTCAAGATTTGTTATTTTAAAAATTGCTGCTTTCTAGAAATTTCCAGTGGAACAGTTACATCATGAGCTTGCAGGCACAATCACCACAGGGCCCCAGCGGCTCTCCCTCAAAGTGTGAATTTTACAAACTCCTTAAAACTAAGTTCCTTTTTGCTTCCATTCAAGGGCTCTCCTCTCTCCCACAATTGCCCCAGCCCCCTGACCTCAGAGGTTCGAGTCGCCTAAGCCAAATTCCTCTCCTTGGAGCCTAGTAAATGATTTCATGGCGGGGGAGGTGAAATCATTTACCTCCACCGGGATGGTGGAGAGGACGCGAGGTGAACTTTTGACAGCTTGGTGGTCAGCAGCAACTACAGCAGAAGCGCGTGTCCTTGAAGCCTTCCCTGACCACACCGCCCCCACGCGTGCGGACGCCCTTGGACTTGAGCTACGGAGCTCTTTGGAGACATACAGTCCAGGAGGAGAGGCAAGAAAGGGAGGGAGGCAGCGGCCGGGCCAGGGTAGGGTGGGAGGCTGCGGGCGGGCGGCTCTCCGCTACAGCCTCAGGACTGCTCTGAGAGCGAGAGAGCGAGGGAATTAGAGAAAAAGAGACAATAGCATGAGAAAGAAACAATGTGTGTCCTCACCGTGGGGAGGAGCAGGCCCTGTAAGTGCTGCGGCACTCGTCGATGACATACGGCGCAAGCAGAAGCCCAGAAGGGGCGCGGTCCCAGGGGCCCACCCTTTAGAGCAGCCCCACGTTTGGTTCGTTCCAGGAGAGTGTGTCCCCCTCCACCGGCGTTGGTCGGTTCCAGGAGTCGGGTGGGTGGGTGTGTGTTCGCAAGCGTGCTCCAGGAATGGTGTGTGTCTGTGTGTGTTCGCAGGCGCGTTCCAGGAGGTGTGTGTGTTCTTTCGCAAGCGTGTGTTCCCCCCCCACCACCAGTGGGGTGTGCCTAGGGTGCTCGAGGCCACTCCCCCTCGGCCCCTGAGGCAGCGCGCCACAAAGCCCGGGAAGCGCTCCGCTCCGTGGAATCCCGGCCCGGCAGTAGCGCCGGCCGCAGCGCCGCCCTCGCGCTCAGCCAATAGGCAGCGAGCAAGTCCGGACGCTGGCCCCCGGGGGGGCGGGGCTCGGCTCCCGCTCTGCCCTGGCTGTGGTCGCCGCTGGGAGGGAGGTGGGCGCTGGAGGACTGGGCCCCTGGAGGGCCCCAGACCGCGCAGTGAGAGGCTGTGACGGACGAAGTTTCGGCAAAAGTTAAGGGAGATGAGAAACCGAGTGTGCAGGGCGCATCGAGCATCCTCCAGGGTGGCTTCAGGCTGCAAGCGGCGCTGGGCGGGTGCCCGGGAGGAGATCGGGTCACCGCGTGGCAGCGCCCGTAACAGCCAGGGGACCCCAGGTTTCATTCCGGACCCCAGGTCCAGAAAGGGGCAGTGGCTCACCAGGGTCTCACAGCGGATTCGCACGCATTGAAGCCGGAGGGTCCACATGTCTGGACTCCTGGGGCATGCACCTATTGTTCTCACCGAAGAAAGCCTAAGACCATACGCATAAACACACTCTTACAATCTGCAGGCTACATTCTGGGGGTGTTCTCCAACCAGTGTTCCCCCTGCATTTAAAGACTTGGGTGCCCTGCATGTATTTGCAATTCCAGTAAACAGAGAGAGTAGGCATTCTCATTTAACAAACCACCACCCCCACTTTAAAACGTGCGTTCCATTTGAAGAATATGAGGTTCAATCCATATCGGTTAATACAATCTTATTAAGTGTCCATTACTCAAACAACCATCTCCATTAAAGATGAGGAAACTGAGGTACAGACTGGCTACTTGGCCAATACTAGCTCAGGGAGAACTTGAACCCAGGTCTCCCAAAGAGAGTGTGACAAGAGTGCAGTGTCATGGAGTTATACTGAGTTTTGTTCGCTTGTTCTCTACCCTGTACCACCCAGATGTGGCCCCATTTTGGCACTGGAATGCAGAAATGGATGGAGACCCTGCCCTCACCCTCCAGGATGCAGAAGACACATGAAGAGGTGAAGAGGGGCTTTTGATTATTACAGCATCCCAAAGTCATGCACACAATATGTAATACATCTTACAGGATGAAAAATACAGGGGGGATTAGGTGGCTATAATTTTATCTCGGTAGGAGAAAAATAGTACTTGCAAATGTGTGAAACATTGGGCAGCATTTAGGGACCTACAAATAATTAAGAGTTGATAAAGGGCAAGAGGAATAGATTAGCCCAAAGAGAAGAGAGGGGAACCTAGGAGCCTGGACTTTACCCTGCAGTGGGGCAAAAGGACCTCAGACAGAGGACACTACCACATCACATTTGTGGGTCACTTTTCTGGCTCTGTGTTGGATGAAGAAGGCAGGAGGTAGAGGAACAGGGCAGCAGAGGCTGGGTTCTGGAGCCTAGGAGAGGTGGAGCTGTTGGGACTGTTTCCATGTCATCAGGCAGCTGGATATGACTGTGAGGGGAACAACACACACCAAAAAAGTACTCAGACTCAATCTGGATTTGAGGTGTGGCATTTAAAATGTCAAGGCTGAAGAGCCACACTTCTGCACAAACATGATTGTGTTTGTGGTTGGCAAGTCATAGCTCAAAACTACACCCACCACCACAACCCCAGCTTGCTGCTGAAAGCTACTAATGCTAAGGAGCAAGGACCTTGTTTGTTGTGGACATTTTTTGAGGTTTCTCCTCATTCATTTATGTAATGCATATACATTTTATGCAATTAACTATGAGAGCAACTTTAAAAATATTGTTGAGTATTGATTCAGCTTAGTCATAAATGAACATCAATTTTATGGGCCAGTTAGAAATTAATGCTAATAAGAGAGTGCAGCTTATAAGATATGGGCATAGCTGTTTTTTCAGGCACATTCAAAGCCTCAATTTCTTGCAAAGGGAAACAATCTAAAATTAACATTTAAATCAGTAAGGGAAGTTATTTTACTGTTCCCAAAATTATTAGCATAACTGTCTTCATAATTGTTTATAGATTTTAAGTTCTCTCTTTCAATTCTCCTCCCCCCCCCCTTTTTTTTTGAGGCAGAGCCTCAAGCTGTGCCCCTGGGTAGAGTGCCATGGCATCACAGCTCACAGCAACCTCCAACTCCTGGGCTCAAGTGATTCTCCTGCCTCCTCCTCCCAAGTAGCTGGTACTACAGGTGCCCACCACAATACCTGGCCATTTTTTGGTTGCAGCCATCATTGTTGTTTGGCAGGCCCAGGCCGGATTCGAACCCAGCAGCTCAGGTGTATGTGGCTGGTGCCTGAACTGCTTTAGTCACAGGCGCCGAGCCCTTTTTTCTTAGTTATACTACTTTATCAACTCTTCCTTCTAAAACAGCATTGTCCAATAAACTTTCTACAGTGATGGAAAAGTTCCCGAATGGTGCTGTCCCATTCAGTAGTCACTGCTCACACATCACCACTGAGCAGTGGAAACTTATCT
Source organism: Loris lydekkerianus (assembly GCA_963574355.1). Lineage (NCBI taxonomy): Eukaryota > Metazoa > Chordata > Mammalia > Primates > Lorisidae > Loris > Loris lydekkerianus. The sequence goes on along the minus strand of CAUYPK010088030.1, from coordinate 32,878 downwards.
TGTATAACTGAGATAACGAATTTTTAACTTAATTTTCATGTGGCCAAAGGCTACTCTGGCAGTGCAACTCTAAAAAATACAGCTTTTGAATTTGTCAGTCCTATTTCTTCTCTAATCAGTTCATCCTGCTAATTTGTTTCCTTCCTCCTGTGTACATTTATTTCATTATTCATTGCTTTACTGTTGTGTATATTATCATTGAAGGCTCTGATTTGTCTCCATGTCCCATCTTCATTGTCCTAAAATAGTCTATATTTGCAGTACTCAGATCCTCCTTAATCAAAGTTAAGCGTTTTGGTAGTGTGGGATGAGGGGTTGTTGGTTGGTTATCAAGTGGTAGGAGTTTGTCTTGTGTGCTTGTTTGGTTCAGCTTTAAAGAATTAATTTCCATTTATGCTTCCAGCCAGAGATTAGAGCCAGTGCAGTGTCTGCTTCTTGGAATGTATTAGTTTGGGTTTGTGGTGGTGTTTTTTTTTTCTTAAAGACTTAGCAGATGATTAATTTTTCTAAATATTTCAAGAGTACTTTAAAATGTGTATTGTTTGCAAAGTGCAAAATTCAGTCCATATCTGTTACTATGATCTTATTAATCATATTATTCAAACTCCTTGTTGCCTACTTGAGTCTTAAATGATCAAGGCTGTGTTGGAGTTTCTCCTTTCCCCAGGTTTTTCAGTTTCTCCTGATGTTTCGAACAATTTATTCTCTAAAGTTTAATTTTCTTCTACTGAGCCCTTATTAAGGTTTGCCCCCATCAAATGATGCAGAAGCTCTCCTTTTGTCCCTGATCACGCCTTCTCCCTTGGATTCTTTTGCTTATTTTTCTCTGTTCATATTTACCCACTTGTTTATGTTTTCAGTGTCATTTTTGGAATTAGGTATGACGACTTTATACTGGTAGTGGAAGGGAGAGAACAGCAGGCTCCATGAGAACAAGGAAGTGGGAATGGAGAATGACAGTCTGAATCAGTCGCTGTGGAAAGTCTGAATGGGAGGGCAGGTTTCCCTGGGGACAATCTCAACCATAAAAAGTACTACTCACGTGACAGATGGCTTTTCAATAACAAGTACATGGCAGGCCAGATGCAGTGGCTCATGCCTGTAATCCAAGCACTCTGGGACACCAAGGCAGGTGGATTGCCTGAGCTCATAGGTTCGAGACCAGCCTGAACAAGAACGAGACCCCCATCTCTAAAAATTGCTGGGTGTTGTGGCAGGTACCTGTAGTCCCAGCTACTCGGGAGGCTGAGACAGGAGGATCTCTTAAGCCCAAGAGTTTGAGATTGCCGTGAGCTGTGACACCACAGCACTCTATTGAGGGCATAGAGTGAGACTCTGTCTCAAAAAAAAAATAAGTACATTGACAGATGCTGGTGTCCAGGGCACTGCAACACTGAATTAGCTAACAATATTAAAGAATACAGAGAAGGAAGGAAAAAGATTTCCTCAACTCCTAAAGGACTAAAGTAAACATTAAAAAGTATTGAATGTCTGCAGAGACATGAAATAAAACACTAAGTCAGAATGAAAATACACTTATTTCAAATTCCATCATGATGAAAAGGGTTTAGCTTTCGGCTTGTTTCCTGAAGTCAGAGCAAATGCTTCATTTTCCATTCTGATGATACCAGAGGCTGTTTTGTCATCAGCATGTCAGGAGCCCTGTGACCTCTTGTTCCTGAGTGCCATTCCTTCTGTATCCACCTCAGAGATAGCTGTTCCATTAGAAAAAGATGAAGTTCTCTGATGGGGCCAGTGACGTTTCTTGCCCACAATTATTCCAGAGAATAATTCTCTATTCTAGAGAAAAGAACGGGTTTGTCCCTTTGCCTCTGGATCTTCAGACTTCTCTGGCTGTTCAGCTCTAATTTGCAGTTGATCATCTCTCTGAGCAAACAACTCTTACACCTGGAATTCACTGGTTCCACCTCTATATATGCTGCTGAGCCCTTGGACACTCAGGAGAAATGCAAGAAGGAAAATAAAGGCACAAAACAATGCTTCCCTATCAGACTGGATGCTGGCTAGCATCATCTAGGAAAGATGGGCACCACGTTGACGCTCAGACTAAAGCAGTGGTTCTCAACTTTCCTAATGCCACGACCCTTTAATACAGTTAGTTCCTCATGTTGTGGTGACCTCCAACCATAAAATTATTTTCGTTGCTACTTCATAACTGTAATTTTGCTACTATTATGAATCGTAATGTAAATATCTGATATGCAGGATGTATTTTCTTTTCTTTTTTTTGTTGTTAAATCATAACTTTGTACATTAGTGCAATCAAGGGGTACAATGTGCTGGTTTCGTATACAATCAAATAATCTCATCAAACTGTTCAACTTAGCCTTCATGGCATTTTCTTAGTTATTGTATGTAGACATTTGTATTCTGCATTTAATAAGTTTCACCTGTACCCATTCTAAGACACACCGTAGGTGTGGCCCCACCCATTACCCTCCTTCAACCCTAACCTCCCCCGCTCCCTTCCCCTTCCTTGGCCCTTTCCTCATAGTCTTGTGCTATAGTTGGGTTATAGCCTTCATGTGAAAGCTATAAATTAGCTTCATGGGGTCACAACCCACAGGTTGAGACCCGCTGGTAAGTCAGCTGGTGGGAAGAATGCTTGTTGGTTTAAAAAAACAGAAAGAAAAAAAAAGGACCAAGAACCCTCTTTTACATTCATGCTACAACCTTGAGGGAATTGTGTTTCCTCAGCCAGGATCCAGCCTCAGCCCTGCAAACAAGCTGATGATTAGGACAGACAGGGCTCCACAGCACAGAGGGGAGACTGAGCACAAGAACATTTAGTTGCACATTGCATTGACTCCAGCAAGTTCACCGGCACTGGCTACAGCCAGCCTGGGTTGTTGATTTCCTCAGAGTGTTATTCTATAAAGCCAAAGTGTTGCTTTCTTGCATTGAATATCCAGAGAGTAAAATGCCAGAGGCTCTGCCTGAGCCTCTGTGCTGCCTTCACTCTCCATCTTTGCCGTCAAGCCGGGGAACAGTTCAACAGCCTGCTCACCTCCCAGTGCCTCAGACGCTGGGCCTGAGATGGGGAGGGGAGGATGGGCTTGGAGAAATTCTGTGTTGTCCAAATGTGCTCCCCTGAAGCTCTCCTGTTGGAGATGCCATCCCCAGCTTCAATCACCAGCATGTGGGGTGCAAGGAATTACAGCGTCAGGGAGGCCTGGGCTCCTGGTTGAGTGACTCTGCTGTCCATGCCTTGGTTTCCCCTTGTATACAGGGGTATGGTCACAGCACATAAGGCTGACTTGAGAATTAGATGGAAGGATGCACAGGACTTTGTCAACACAGCATGTGATCCCTGCAGGGCCCTGGAAAGGGATTTTGTTTTGTTTGTTTGTTTGTTTGTTTTTTCAGAGACAGAGTCTCACTCTGTTGCCCAAGTAGAGTGCAGGGGTGTGATCATAGCTCATTGTAACCTCAAACTCCTGGGTTCAAGCAATCCTGCTTCAGCCTCCTGAGTAGCTGGAATTATAGGCATGTGCGACCATGCCCAGCTGATTTTTTATTTTTATAGGAATGGTGTCTCACTGTGTTGTCCAGGCAGGTCTAAAGCCGCTGGCCTCAAGTGATCCTTTCACCTTGGCCTCCCAAAGGGCTGGGATCACAGGCATGAGCTGTGCTGGGCCCAAGAAAGAGTTTTAAAAGGTGTCATCTGCACCAGCAGCAGCAATTGCAGTCAACTCACCTCTCAGTCTCCATTCCTCCACAAAATAGCCTAACAACCTTCTACATTCCATGAGGAAGACAGAAATAGATGGATCCAATGATCAAACTCAAAGCATGCATCAAGCGAATGCAGGTGCCTTCCTCTTGAAACCTGCTTGGAAAAACCGTGTTCATCCCCACTTTTATGTGCTACTCCAAATTGCCCAGGTGTGGAAGGCAGATTTGGTATTGCTGGTGACCTAGACTTGTAACTGACCCTGGAAACCCAGCCTGTCATGCTGTGCCATTCAATTCAGCAAATGCAAATACACAACAGCAGCTCTGTGCCAGGCAGCCCCAGGCCATGCACAAAAGGCGGAAATCACAGGGGCTATCCCCCCTATCCATAATCCCACAGTCCAGCCCAGAAACAGGCGGACACCTCTATGTTTCTATTCAGATCCAAACCCATGATCTTTCCATGTTCCCCTCAACCCAACACTCACCTCTTCCCCAAAAGGAACCAGCCCCACCGAGTCATCAAGGGATAAATAAAACTGGCACTGTGCTCTTCTCTAAAGCCCAAATCTCATGTAGCAAAATGACCATACTTGCTGACATCTTTGTGCCCTTTGAAACTACTTGGAAGCTTCTCAAAGAGCTCACCCACAGTTGCAAAAAAAACTCAAATCTGACAAGAAAAACAATATGCCAAATTTCCCTCTCAGAAATCGAGATTTAATAGCCTCCGAAGGAAACCATAATTTGAGGGGTATTGGGTGCAGCCCTCCGCAAGGCCTGTGATTGTGGAATTCTGGGAGTGGTTGGGAACTTGAACCTTGAGTGAATTTGGGCTCAAACTAAGATGAATGAGACCCAAGGCAAGAAGTGACTCTAAGTTGGTTTACACATGACACAAATTACTGAAGGGAAACCGGCTAGGCTGCAAGGCTCACTAGAAGTTGGAAAGAAGGAAATTCTCACCTAGAGAAATAAAACGACAATCTCAAATAAAACATAGGTCTACCTAGTTATGTCTCCCCCACCTTGGTCAAGGAAGGGAGAGTTTCAAGGAGCTGACCTTGGAAAGGGAATTATGATTTATGAAAAGGGATTTATGATTAAATCCTTCCTGCCCTTGTACCCCACCCCCACCCCCCAGAAAACCACCTTGTGCTGGGCTTACAAATCTGTATTTCTTGGAACTCTTCTAAGGCAAAGACAATAACCGCCTCTGAGATGACACTGATCTTATGCCACATAACCTTCCCGTGGCTGCCAGGAGGAACCGCCAGTCCAGCCTTCCTAGGTATACATCCTGATTCCACGCCTGCCTCACCTTGAGTTCCCCACTTTGGAGACTAAAGATCAAAGGTGCTTCTTGGTTCTCACTAGACCACCCCCCAAATTTCCTTCCTGTCTGTTTCCTCAGCAATTAGCACTGCCCATGACTCAGAAAGAGTCCCATAGGATGTAGAGATAAAAGTGAATGCACTTTCCTTAGCAGCCAAAGGAAAAAAGAAAAGAAGAACCTTGGAAAATTAAACAGCAAGCACCCAAACAGAAACTTGTTTTAGGAAAACAGGGTCTGAGATCTGCACACACTCCCCACCCCCGCTACACACACACACACACACACACACACACACACACACACAGAGTGTCACAACCTTGAACAGCTTCAGAGAACAATTTTCAAGAGAGTGAGAAACCAATATCCAGGGATCCATGGAAACGGAATCAATGATAACTAAGGTAAGAGCCGCCCACTGGGGCCAGGACAGGACCAGAGATCCTCCAAGAGAAAGCCAAGCAGGCAGATGGTAAAACTGAGGAAATTCAGCCTGAGGGAGACTCTGAGTGGTACCATCCTCACACTCCACTTGCTACACTATTTGAGAGCCTGTGATGAGAAGGGAAGGCCAGAAAATCAGACAAATTGGGTGGAATTTTCCATTCCCTAATGCCAGAATGTTGGCCAACTGTGTTAATTTCTCCCAGCCTCAGCTCCCCTTTCCAATTTTTATGTTTTTAGAGGGAGGGTCTCACTCTATTCCCCAGGCTGGAGTACAGGGGCACAGTCATAATTGACTGCAGCCTCCAATTCCTGGGCTTAAGTGATCCTCCCACCTCAGCCTCCCAAATAGATGGGACTACAGGTCTCGCCACCACACTCAGCTAATTTTTTTATATATTTTTTTCATACAGATGGGAGGGTCTCAGTATGTTGCCCAGGCTGGTCTTGAACTCCTGGCTTCAAGCGATCCTTCTGCTTCAGCCTCCCAAGTAGTTGCAAGTATAAGTATAAGCCACCAAACCCAACCTAGTTCTACTACAATTAAAGGAAATTAGTATTTTCGAAGCCTTCCTCTCTGTCTCCTCTTAACTTATCATCCTCACAAAACCCAACGTTCACCTTACATTGAGGCAGACCTCTGTCAACTCACTTAAATACGGGTTTAAATAAATTGTGATCACAATTTGCCTGTTTCTACGGCAAGTGCCAAAGAGAGAGGAATGAGTATTGAAACCCATAGTTCCAGCCACCAGCTTCCCTAAATTCTATGCCTTGGTTGTGGCCACAAACTAACTGGGTAGTAAAATTCTGTTCCTTAAAATGGCCAGGCCTGAGATTTGCCACCTCCCATGCAGTTCCGCCCATCTCATATCCACTTTGCCCCCAGCTCCTCCCATAGCGGTTTCTTTGTTGTCCTTTTGATTGTGGTCTTAGTCCTGGCCTCAGAGGAGCCCCCTCACCCACGTTGGCCCCGTACCCCACCTCATCGCCCTGATGGAGTCCTTTCTAGGACTTAAGGCCATCTGAAATTGCTCTTTCCATTTGTTTGCTGACATGTTTACTGGGCACTAGGTCCCTTATGTTTCTTACCCAACACCAGACCCCAGAGTTCATTACAAAGCAAGAGCCCCACAGACAGTAGCTGCTTCTGTCAACAAAGTGGTCCCTGAGACCGGAATTCACCAAGCTGGGAGTCCTTCCTGCCCAGAGCACAGAAGTGACAAAACTAAAGCCTCATGGGACTGGCTACGAGGGCCCCAGGCAATGCCAGATCTCAACCCCTTACGACTATCGGGAAAATGAAGTACAGTCCATTCTGCTACAGCCGGACACACATATTCCTAAAAATCACCTTGCTGATGGGGAAAGTAAGGACTGGGCTTAGCACTCAGACACACTGTCTGTGATACATAATTAAATAAGACAGGAATCTCATGAAAACAGTAACACAGTTTCGTACAGGTTAAGTGGTTAAGAGGAACACAATTGTTAGAAAACAGAAAGCCCCTGACCTTGACAAAGGCCTAATGTTTGCCAGTGGAAAACAGAGTGTTGCCTCATGTGTTGATCAGGGTTACAATCCACACCTGGAGCTTAGAAACAAAGCTCACTGAGTCTTAGCAAGCACTTGAGCTTCGCTTTATTAATTAAGGCTGAATTCCTCCAATCACACCTTGCAGAGACCAATGCGTGTATCACCACCACCTCACCCCAAGCAACCTGCAGAAGCCAGACATCTACTTGGAAGCTCTGGCTCTACTCTTACATGTATGCAAACATTCGAGATCTTCTCCATAACAGTCGCGTGTTTTACTCCATAATAGATCTGCGTGGGCTTGAGGATAAAAATAATGCTGAATAAGGCACAGGTTCAAATACAGAACATTTGTACCACCCTCATCTTTGAACGCTATGTTATCCACCCTACTCCAATTCAAAGAAAAAAAGGTCTCAGCTCAGCATTCAGGGAGTAGAACACCTCCCCTCAAAAAAAGAAAAATATGTCAAGAGGAGGACAGTCACTGAACAGGTTTTGCCATTTATCATAACAAAGGGCTAGAAATGTCCCTTGGTTTTGAATTGAATTAAAAAAATTACAAATCAACATGGCCACAAAAGGAAAGAAGATACAAAATGACCCCCAAGAAGTGTTATTAAAGGAGAACACCAAGGGGCAGAGTGGCAAGGAACGTGCATTTGTGCAAAAAGGAGGCAGGCAGCTGTGTGTGGCATCTGGAGGCATCTGCCTAGAACTCCTCCCTGGGGAAGACACCAGGAGCCCTGATGGGTGACTGTGTCTAGGGTGAGGGTACAGATGGAAAGACCTTTCTTTTCCTTGTAAACTTCTATAAATATTTTGCATATGTAGCACTCCCTTTCAAAAATATAGACAGGAAGAATAGAAAAACACATTGCCCATCCACACAATGGAATATGACTCAGTCTTTAAAAAGAAGGAAATTAGGATACCATCTCCAACATGCGTGAACCTGGAGGACTTCATGATCAGTGAAATAAGCCAGCCACAAAAGAAGATCCTGTGTGACCCGGCTCATGGTCAGCTCCCTAGAGTCATCAAATTCTTAGCCACTGAAAACACAATAGTGGTGCCAGTGGCTGGCCGGGGTGGGGAGTTAGTGTTTCCTGGAAACAGAGTTCCAGTATGGAAAGGTGAAAAAGTCCTGGAGATGGAGGGTGGTGACAGCTGCACAGCACTATGGATGTGCTTAATGCCACTGAGCTGTTCATGGAAATGGTTAAAATGATAGACATTGTATTATGTATATTTTACCTCACTAGGAAAAAAATTAAAAATAAAGGAGCAGCAGACCACAGATAGAAAGCTATGGTTTGAATTATCTATGTTACTGTCATTTAATTCAAGGAGGTAAAAACCAAAAGGAAACAGGAATATCTCTTCTCCTTCCTATTAACAGATTAATAGGAGAAACTCAGCTCACCAGAAACACAAACATTTAGAAAACTGACAAAATTGAAGAGCCAGGGAAGTATAATTTCTGGGTCTAACGACTTAGGTTCAAGCCCCAGCTCCACCTTTCCTCACTGTGTGCCCACAGGAAGGGCCCTGCCCTGTCTGGGTCTTGGTGTCCTTATCCTTAGAATGGTCTGAAACTGTCCCTGCTCTCTGGGCAGGGACTGGGCTGAGATGAGCAGGTGTTCACCTCTGGCACAAAATTTAAGACAATGAATGCCAAAACAGTGGAGAGAAATTATATTTTAACATAATATTTTTTAAAACCAAAACTCAAGCCAAGAAGTCCATAGTGCATGAAATATCAAAATTTTAAAGAAAAAAATTTAACAGGGCTAAGATTAGCATGTTAGAGTGAGAGGGGTCAGATCTTGTCTTTATGTAAAATTTTGAAATTTTGTTCATCACAAGTGTTTGGGTGGTTCTTAATTTTTTATTTATTTATTTTTTTTTTTATTTTTAAAGACAAGGTCTCACTCTGTCACCCAGGCTGGAATGCAGGGGCATCACCATAGCTTACTGTGGCCTGGAACTCCTGGCTCAAATGATCCTCCTGCCTCGGCCTTCTGAGTAGCTGGGGCTGCCAGTGCATGTCACCACACCTAGCTAATTCTTTTTCTTTTTTCTTTTCTGTTTTTTAGAGATGGGGTCTCACTATGTTGCCCAGGCTGGTCTAAAACTCCTGCCTGCACACAATCTTCCCACCTCAGTCTCCTGAGTCTCTGGGATTACAGATGTGAGCCCTGCACCTGTCAGATTTGGGGGATGCCCCCTTGAATACTGTACCTAATGCCCTGATCTAGGGACCTTGATTAAACTGTTCTTGATACAACCAGGGAAAAGCTGTCCCCATGGGATCCACTTCTTGGCATATTGAGCAATAAGCTAAATTCAGTTTTCAGCAGATGACGCTGTCATCCAACTGCTAGGAAAATCCAGGTAAAAATTTCACTACACCCTCTATATTCTCCAAGAAACTCATCTTTGAAAAGGACGTGCATTCCACCAAGCATTCTTAATGACCTGAGACTTCAGGTCATTAGGTAGGTAGGTTCTAGATTTTAATATTAGTAACAAATTAAATTGACTAACAACAAAAGAAAAGTGCACAATTCTGTGACCCCTGGTGAACCAAAACATGCACAGCCACATTGACATAGGAGCAGGGTACACTCCTGAGCAGCTGCCTACTCTCCCACAGACTGAGAGCTTGGGCCGCAGGCGCAGAGTAGGAAGCCACCGCATCAACACGATCTAGAACAATCCACAGAGCTTATCAAGGGAGATATCATGGGCAAATGGCAACAAACACTTCTTCTGCCAAGCAGAGATATGAAGGGAATATTGGTTTGTCTGGGGCACCAGTCTAGTTCCCCATCACCCTTTAAACTCGCCAATTCCACACCTGGTATTTCCAGGGCAGTTTCCCAAGTCACAGTCTCAGGATCAGTAAAAATTTTGGATGGGTCAGGTGAGGTGGCTTATGCCTGTAATCCCGGCCCTTTGGGAGGCAGGGGTGGGAGAGTCACTGAGGCCAGGAGTTCAAGACCAACCTGAGCAACAAAGGAAGACCACCACCCACCCACCCATCTCTACAAAAAATAGAAAAATTAGCCAGGCATGGTGGGGGAGCTGTAGTCCCAGCTACTCAGGAGACTGAAGCAGGAGGATCAATTGAGCCCAGGAGTTTGAGGTTGCTGTGAGATATGCTTGCAGCACTGCAGTGTAGCCTGGGGAGCAAACTGAGGCTATCTCTGGAAAAGAAGATGTGGGTGGATGATTCCCCCGTCACTGCTGACATGACACTGTTGACTCTTGCAGCTGGTCACTCTCTGAGGTGGGGAATGGGGACACCCCTGTGCTTTGTAGGATGTTGAGCAGGGTCCCTGGCCCCACCCACTCTGTGCCAGGAGCAGCCCCCTTTCGTGACAACCAAATATGTCCCCAGATATCTCCAGAATCACCCTCAAGTGAGAAACACTACCTTGGAGCAAGATCCTCAGCAAAGACAGAGGAAGCCATGAATGTACATGGAGCTGAAACGGCTGGGTTTGTCCATCTGTCCATGTGTCCAGCTAGCTCTGAGGTACAGTTTAGGGGTCTGGCATTCCATTCCCTGGGCCTCCCTGCAGCCATACTACAGTTTCCAGTCATCCTAAGTCCTGTAATTCCAGCTCAGCTTCCAACTTTCAAACGCCTGCCCTACCATGTGAGCAGAATCAAGAGGCGTTTCCATTTACTTCTGGGCCATCCTTCACAAGCCCCCTTCAAGCCTGACCCCTTAGTGAATCACTGTAGTGTAGGAGGATCCAAGGCCAGCAACAAGTGTCTTTTTGAGCTCCATTTAAGACATGAGGCCTGGAATTGCACTGAGGATGCTTTAAACCACTACAAAGCCCGGAAAAACCCACACTTGAAGCATTGATGAAGCAATGAAGCTGCAAAGAATTATCATTGAGTATCCATTTTCCTTTTGCTTCTCTCATCAACAAATGCTCAGGATAAATTATCACTTGTAGGTTGGAGGGGGAGTTGAGAAAGAGTCTCCCTTTGTTGCCCTCAGTAGAGTGCTGTCACATCACAGCTCACACAACCTCAAACTCCTGGGCTCAAGTGATCCTCTTGTCTCAGCCTCCCAGTGGCTGGGACTACAGGTGCCCAACACGATGCCCTACTATTTTTAGAGACGGGGACTTGCTCTTGCTCACGCTGGTCTCGAACCTGTGAGCTCAGGCAATCCGCCAGCCTCGGCCTCCCAGAGTGCTGGGATTACAGATGTGAGCCCCCGCACCCAGCCTTCTCTTGCAGGTCCTTAGCATATCAAACCAAACAACATCTCAGAGAAAACAATTTCCAAAGCAAAGGTTGCATATCATTTGCACACCTCAAAAGTAGTACAATCCATAGGTCAGCGTGTGGGCTGCAACAATACCCACAAAGAAAAGCATCACTCTCAACAACCAACAGGAAAGACTTCAAACAGAAAGAATGTCCAAACCACAGTTGAAAAGTCAGAACCAGCTGCACATGGTGGCTCAAGTCTGTATTTCCAGCATTTTGGAGAGGCCAAAGCAGGAGGATCACTTGAGGTGAGGGGTTTAAGACTAGCCTGGGTGACACAGCAGTTATGGGTAATACAGCATTTCTGCATCTACCAAATATTAAAAAAAAAAAAAAAAAAAAAAAAAATTAGCTGGGGCATGGTGATGTCAGTTATAGTCCCTGCCACTTAGGAGGCTGAGGCAGGATTCCCCAAGTCCAGGAGTTCTGGGCTACAGTGAGCTATGTTTACACCACTGCATTCCAATTTGGGTGACAAAGAAGAGGAAAAAATAGAGTCAAGGAAAGGGGGGAGTGAGGGCAGGGGAAGGGAGAGAGGCAGGAGATGAAAGGGGAGGGAGGAAACGGCAGGGCTTTCTACTCTGTTTTCAGTTATGGAAAATCTAATTGCTGACCATGGATGGGCTAGACACACACATGCAAAATGTCAGTCAGTGTGGAGCCGGGTTCTAAGACTCAGCACCATCAGCAGGAAAGTGGATAAACACAGGGTAGCCCGCCCATACAACAGAACACGACTCAGCTGTTAAAAGGAGGGACATTCTGACACCTGCTACAACAACCAAGATGGACCTTGAGGACATGATGCTCAGTGAGAGAAACCAGGCACAGATCCCACCCACAGGAGGTCCCCAGAGTCATCAGACCCACAGAGGCAGGAAGAAGGTAGGTGCTGGGCTCTGGGGAGGGCGAGGGGAACTCGTGTCTCATGTGATAGAGTAGTTCTAGTTTGGGAAGACAAGAAAGTTCTAGAGAGGGAAAGTGACTCTGAATGTGCTTAATGTCACTCAACTAAACACTTAAAAATGGTTAAAATGGTAAATTTTATGCTATATATATAAAAAAACGTAATAAAAATATAAAGGACCATCGTGGAGGCCGGCCCCATGCTGGGCACTGCACTAGGGGGTCTGCGTCCCCCTGCCAACTGCAGGCTGACTGCCCAGATCCTGTTAATTATCTTTACTTTGTACAGGAGCTAACAGGGAAGGTTCAGCAAAAGGCTCAAGGTCTCAATGGAGGACGTGGTGGACAGAGGCAGGATTTGAACCAGGAAGTCTGGCTCCAGAGTCTTAACTTTTAATGTCCACACTGTAGAGTCTTTAAAACCCAGTCTTCCTAATTCTCTCTTTTTTTTTTTTAATTGTTGCAGTTTGGCCAGGGTTGGGTTTGAACTCACCACCCTCAGTATATGGGGCCAGCACCCTACTCACTGATCCACAGGCACCACCCCCTTCCTAATTCTTAACTTCTGCCAACAGCCCCTGCCTTCTGGTAAATTCCTTCCACCTCCTCATGTGTGACTTCGGCAGCTGCCTTCTTGCCACCAAGACAACAACATGGGAATTGGGACCATTGTAGGACCTCTCACAGCAGTGGGGGAGGAAACTCCAGGGATTCCCAGCCCAGCTGGGGAGATGCAGGATGGGGTGAATGAAGACCTCAGACTCCCAAGTTCAAGGATTAGATTTGTCCTTCTCCGAAGTTGGATGAGTGAGTCAACAGCCGCAAGCCTCAGCTTTCCCATCTGTAAAACGGGTGAATGATGTAGATAATACAGTAACACCTACATGTCATGTGATGAGAAAGTTAAAGATGCTGAAGTACTGGAAGGCAGCTAGAAAAATAAACAGGCCACAATACTGTGATATATCATACTACAAAAGGAAGAAGATCCCTAACGATTCTAGGTGTATTAAACAGCACAAACAGGAGAAACCTGAGAGCTAAACGGGGAGCCAAGATGCAAGAGCAGATGTTCTCTAACTCTGAGAGGCTTCCTGCAATAGGGCATAGTTAATATGGGTTTTAAAAAGGAAACAATTGCAAATAAATAGGATATAGATGTGTGAACTTCCCCAAACACAGACCGGTTGGCTATTAACAGCCTGGCCAAGCAGTGTATGAACCACCTCCTTAATAAATGCCTTTTAGGGATAGAAACTTGATGAAGCTGTTTTCTCTTTACCCATCTGAAGAGGGAAATTCAATTTCAGGAGTGAAACTAGGATGGAGAAAAAACATTCCCCATCCCCTACCCCCACCCCCGTCAATGACCTCCTTCCTCCCTGGGACCAGGAACTTGTTTCTTCCGATGCCTTTTTCCTTGACTGGTATGTTTGCAGAGATGCCTGGCTCATATTTCCCCCATGCCCTCCCTCCAAAAACATTTGCTGAACAAATAAACCCAACAAACTAGAGGCAACAGAAACCTCAAGACGCTTGGGTCGCCAACTGCCTGACTGGAGGTAACCAGTCCTTAGCATTAAAGTTAAAACATAAAAGCCTTCCCAAGGTCACAGAGCCAGGTCTTTCCAGCCCAGCCTGAGGTCCCTGTTCCTCTCTGCCCTATTTACCCAGGATAGAGAACGGCATTCTCTGCTGAGGGCGGGTGGGTGGGTTGCTGGCTGCCTACATGGGTGCAGGATTTCAATACAGTGTTCGGCCTGCTGTTGCAAATCTGCAAACACTATTTTATTTGATATACCCAATGACCTTAAGAGACAGATATAATAATTTATCCCCCTGGCCCTTTTTTTATGAGACAGGGTCTCACTCTGTCACCCAGGCTATAGTTGCAGTGTTGTGATCATAGCTCACCACAGGCTCAAAAGTTCCTCCCACTTCAGCCTCCTAAATAGCTGGGATTACAAGTGCATGCCACTAGGCCCAACTAATTTTTTTTTTTAACTTTTTGTAGAGATGGGGGTCTCACTATGTTGCTTAGGCTGGTACAGGCATGAGCCACTGCACCTGGCCTATTCCTCTTTTTATATTACAGAGGAAAGAAGAAAGATGCTACGTAGCTCCCAAGGTCACACAGCAAGGAAGTAGTAGAGCAGGGATTTGAACCTAGGTCCTCAGGCCCAGGATCCCGTCCTTGCTCATGGAAACACCAGTCAGACACCATCAGTTCAGGCACTCCCAGACCTCATCCCAACAGTCAAATGCCTCCTACTAGGACATGAGGGAAGGTCACAGTTCCTCGTATTTTTCCCCTTGTGTCATTGTCTATATCTGGGGTTAAGAATCACTCCTAAAACACCACAGTGATCTCCCAGGCTCTCGATCCAACCAGAGCCAGCAGCTGTCTCCTCTGCCACCCACATCTGCTCATTCAAGACCCTCTCTCCATTCCGCTTAGGCACAACTTGAAAAATGGAAGGGAGGGAGGGAGGAGAATGAAAGAAAACAACAAAGAAAAGCCCTGAAGCACAACGCTTCCCCTGCAAACTATGGAGCCTCTTTTTTCTGATAACACCCCCTCATTTCTGCTTCCTTCTCTGAATGTATTCAAACCACAAGGCCCAGCCCTGTTGGAAAATCCGGATGGGAATTGAAACAGGTTCCTAATCTCATAGTCTCACTTGAGGAGAAAGTGGGGAAGAAGGTGGAAGGAATTGACTGTTACTCTGAAAACCCAGATGTACTGGGCCTCCCCATGTTCTGTGATACCAATTAGAAAGCCAAAGGACACCCCTACACTGTGTGCCAAGAGCTAAGGGTGAAGTCAAGGTGCCTGAGAGAAGGCCACAGCAGCCGGACAGACACCCCGAGCATGACCACAGGCCAGCCCATGGGCATGTGCTGGGCTCTGGTTTCACCTGCTTATATCTAAAAGGTCTGGGAAAGAACAAACTGCCACAATCCAGGGAGCCACTGCAGGTGCCCCAAACCCCCCCCCCCCCCAGGGAGCCTGCCAAGCTGCAGGGGCCCCCAAACCACCTGTCTCTAAGCCCCTGCCCTGGCAACTGTCAGCCCTGGCTAGAAACCCAACCGGGGGGGGTTTCTAAGCCTAAATACTTAGGTTCTTATGTTGTATTCATTTCGCCTGCTGTTATAACAAAATGAATACAAATGTGAATTCATTATTTTCTTACAGTTCTGGGGGTTAAAAGCCTGAAATGGGTCTTATTGGGCTGAAACCAAGGTGTCGGCAAAAGGCTGATTCCTTCTGGAGGCTCCAGGGAGAATTTAGCTTCTCAGGCGACCACTCTTCCTTGGCTGTACCACTCCCATCTCTTGCATTTCTCCCTCCCTTAAAAAAAAAAAAAAAAAAAAAAAAAAACCCTGTGGATAGACTGACGAATAGTTAAAACTTGCTCCCCAAAAAATATAAAAATTCGCCAGGCATGGTGGCACACACCTGTAGTCCCAGACTCAGGAGGCTGAGGCAGGAGGATCACTTGAGCCCAGGAGTTTGAGGCTGCAGCAGCTATGATGACACTCCAGCCTAAATGAGAGTGTAAAACTCTGTCTCTAAAAAAAAGGGGGGAATCCTTGTGGTGACATCAGGTGCACCCAGACAATCGAGGATCATGGCCCATCTCAGTATCTTTAACTTAATCACACCTGCAAAGAAGCCTGTACCAAGTGAGGTACCATATTCACATGTTACAGGGATTGGGACGTGGGCATCTCTGGGGTACCCTTCCCCGGATTTGCCTTTCCCAGGCACAGAATGTTTCAGGAGCAGTAATCCAGTAATTGAGTAATACCCCCTCACTTTTTTTCTTTCTTTCCTTTTGTAAACACCAACAGACAAAAGAGAAAAGTCACAAAACTAGTACAGAGAGTTCCCAGGTACCCTTCACTGAGCATAGTTAAGTCCTCAAAATGAAATAAAAACCTGGCACCCAAGAATCTGCTGCTTGGGTTAGTCCCAAAGTGTCTCTGCACAGTGAGAAGACAGGCTGTGGGGACATCTCTGATCATCACAACTAGAGTGAGGCTGGGGTGGAGGCCAGAAACGCCACTAAACACCCCACAGTGCCCAGGGCAGCCGCCACCACAGAGCCTGAATCCAGCCCAAAATGTCCACAGTGCTGCAGTTGAGAAACCGCAAAGTAGATGCTACTTTACAAATGAGGCAATCGCATTTGAGATTGAGAGAAATCAACTGGAATGCCCAATGCCACCCAGCTCAAGAGATAGGCAGACTTGGCATTAGACAACATGGTTGGTTTTTTATTTTGTTTTCTTTCTTTTTTCAGAGATTCTGCACATTGCACTCCTCGCCTCTTGTTGAGGAAAAATCATCTGTGGAAGAATCATAGGGAACAGCATATGGGCAGAGGGAACTGCATGTGCAAAGGCTCAGAGACAGCAGAAAGAGGCCAGTGAGCTCCGCCACAAGGCACCATGGCACAGAGACAGGTGAGTGGCTTGTTGGTGGCAGTAAAGGAGGGGCATAAACCATTTGTTTTTCTAATAAGTAATCAATCACTATGTGTGGATTTCAAACACATTTGAAATGGATCTTAAATAAATAAATAAAAGAATTGCAATGTGAGACATGAGCAGAGCCTTTGCCAGGATTTCAAGGTCCTTGGGGTATTACCCAGGATCCAGAATAAAACTGCAGAGGTGTCTGCTGCAGGAACTGGATATACATGTCATTACCCTTGAGCACAACCTTCCCAGTCTGTATCCTGGCACCCCCGATAAAAGGTCTCTCTAGGCTAAATTTACCTTACTGCATCTCAAATCTCTGTCTCTTAAGTCTTTCACAGTCCAGTCAACATTCTGGGCCAGTGTTCTCACAATTTGGCCCAGTAACATTCATCATTGGCTAAATGTCACTCCAAAAATGAATTAACATTTGAAAAGCTACATATTGAACCATTCCACCGACATAACATTCAAGGAAAGGCAAAACCTAAGGAAAGAGAACAGATCAGAGGTTGCCAAGAGCTGGAAGGAGAAGAAGGGTGTTGTTACCACCAAGAGGCAAGGAAAAATGGCGGGGCAGGGGGTCTTTCTTTCTCTTTTTCCTTCCGCTTGGGCCTCACTCTGTTGCCCAGGCTGGAGTTTGGTGACCATTCACAGGCAGGATCATACCTCACTGCAGTCTCAAACTCCTGGGCTCAAGTGATCCTCTTGCCTCAGCCTCCCAAGTAACTGCGACTACAGGTTCACCCCACCACACCCAGCTCTGTTCTATATCTTGATTGCGGTGGTGATTACATGACTATGCGTTTGTCAAAATCCAATGAACCATATTCTAAAAAGGAGACATTCTACTTAATGTAAATTATATTTTAATAATTTTTTTTAAATGAATGAAGGAATAAAAACAATCAGCTTGTAAGGCCGTGTAAGTAGTCAGGCTGGCATCTCACCCTGGAAAGCGATTCTAGGGTTTCCCCAGAGCAAGTCTGAAGTACCTGAGAGCTTTGTTCTTCTTGCACAGGGAGATGGTCCCTTATGGTCACCTTCACATGCCCTTCTGAGTGCTAGGGACAAATTGCACACTCCAGGAGAGGGTAGGGACTTTAAAACTTTTAAAATTAAGTTCGCTGCACTTTAGTATCAACAGCACGGGGTAGAATGTCAGCCCTGAGGCCACTGGTATGGCTCTGTCTTCAGCCTGGATCAGAGGCCAGCAAGCTCCAGCGCCCTGCTTGTTTTGTTAAGTAAAGTTTTATCGGGACACAGCCGTGCCATTCAATTGCTTCCTGTCTACAGTGCTTTTGTGCTATGGCAGCAGAGTGGATGAGTCACCACAGAAACCCTAGGGCCCACAAAGCCAAAAGTATTTACTATCTGAGCCTTTCAGGAAAAGTTTGCAGGGGCTCCAGTATCACAGAGTTTAAAATCTTCCCTCTCCAGCTGTGATCTACAGGTGATTCAACTTCTCCACACCCCCAGGTCTTCCTGCCAGAACAGGGGGATGGCACCAATACTTGACGAGGTTGTTGTAGGGTTTAAGTGAAATTAGGCATGTAAAGGACTCAGTCCTGTGACTGGCACATAGTGCCTGATAAATATCCATTACTATCACTTGTCTGCATAATACCATTTAAGGAAGGCTGAGTCACAGTCCAGGCT
This sequence comes from Loris lydekkerianus, assembly GCA_963574355.1. Taxonomy (NCBI): domain Eukaryota; kingdom Metazoa; phylum Chordata; class Mammalia; order Primates; family Lorisidae; genus Loris; species Loris lydekkerianus. Next base: position 14,519 of record CAUYPK010088030.1, on the reverse strand, counting down.
GAGCTGAGGGTGAGCAGACACTCCAAGCACATGTCCTCAATAAATGAGAAGTGCCCAGCACTTCTTCCAGTTGATAGCATGAAAGGGAAAGGAAAGAGGGCAGCAGTTCATGGGAAGGAAAGCAACTTTTCCTCACCATCTGGCTCTGTGTGGCACTTTGGGCTACAGCCTGTTCTCAAGTCCTTGGCCTTCAATGACCTCCAGCTTTCTTGGTCCTGTATCATACTAACTCTGATAGAGGCCTGACATTTGACATATGTCCCCACCCCACATACCCATCTAGCTTCCCCATTGGATGGCGATTATGCCTACCTCTTGCTCTCTGGAGGGAGACGGCTAGTCCTTGGGAAGGGCCAGGCCGGAAGTAATCACGCTTCCCCTGGAGGATAAAAAGAAACCTCCAGGAACCAAGGGGCCAGCTGCCATGCAGAAAAGCAAACAGAAAGGTCAGTGCAAAACGATGCCTAAAATTTAAGGGGTTACCATGTACTGGGCACAATACCTAACATGTCACAACCATTAATCACTTCATTTAATTCTCACCCAAACCAAGGAATGCAAGTGTCTAGAGAAGGAAGCTCAGAATAAAGACACAAGGGAGCCTTTGGGGCAGTGACCATTGTCAAGGACAAATTAAAGAGAATTAAACAGGTGTCCAGACTGGGGCAAAACTCTGCTGCTAGGGGAAGCCTGGGGTTACCCAGGCACATTGTGATGAGTTAGTCACCCCAGTGACCCAATTCTGGCCTCCAGATATTGACTTCTGGGCAATTCTAGGAAGAGCCAAAGTCAGCACAGAATGTCTGCTTCTTTTTCTTTAAACTCCTATCAAAACCCAGTGAAAAAGTTCCCTTCCAACAGACTCTGGGTGCAAATCCTATCTCTGTGAAAATACTGTTAGGAAGGCCATGTGCCTGGTAGACAGCACTTTCTCAGAAACTATATATAGTTGGTGCTTAAAAACTAGTGGCTTATGGATGTTCTCAGGTGCTTTAGAGTCCTTCATCTGCTATACTGTTACTCTGTTAAACATGTAGAATCCTCCCATCTTCCCTCCTCTGAGCCATCAGAACAGACTGGAACACACACACACACACACACACACACAAAGATAAAGTCTCACAACATGTGTAAACCAGTCAGTGCAAATCTCCACTTCGGTCTTTCTCCAGCAACCTTGATTCCTGACACTGCCCAGGGCTATTTTCCACTTGGCTTTTCCTCTGCCAATAATTTCACCAGAGCCCATACAGAGGCGTGCAGTGAAGTAAACATGAGATGGTCTGAAAACCCATTCATGGCCAGCTGGAAGGTGTCGGTTGTCGGAGTGAGGCAAGCTGTGAGGCCACGGATGTAAGGACAAGGAGCTTCCACAAAGCTGGGGAGACTTGCTGACGGCCCCACTCCAGGCACCTAAGCCACATCTCAACCAGAGGAATAAGAACACACAAAGAAAGACACTGTCCCAGCCGGAGCACGAGGGTGAGTCTGGGTGGTGCACGGGGTAGAGCAGCCGTCAGACCCGCCCGCCCGGGAAGCACACTGGGGTCAAACACAGCAAAGAGTGTTTTGATGGAGCTGGTGCCTGAAAGTGGAGCTGGTCCCAGCCAAGCAGGAGCAGGTGGGCTTTTGCACAAGTAATCCACAGTCCTTTTTCATAGCATCACAAGGCTATCGGGAAGATCCCAAAACCTGTTAAATATATCCAGGTTTTGCTCGTCTCTATACTGGCTGGCTGGCAAAGGCTTCCGGCCAAACTGCACTGGTTGGGGCAGGGAGCAGAGGAGTGTCCCATCAAGGTATCAGAAGACGGGAGAGGGGAGGCTTTCCCCACATGCCAGTGTGGAACTCAGGAGTTCCCTACGCACCCAGCACTGTTCCAATTATTAAGCATTTATTCCTCCTAACAAAACCCTAGGTGCTACTGTTATCCCCATTTTGAAGATGAGAAAACTGAGGCACAGAGAGGTTTAGTAACATGGCCTTGGTCACGCTGCTAGGCTGAGCCACGATCAGACATCACGGGTATGAAATGATTCCTCAGGAGGAAAACGTCAATGCTCCTGCCTGACACTTTCTCCAGATCAGCTGACCCGAGTGAACTTGAGTGGTGCTCTGCACCCCTCCAGCAGGATGCACTGATCAGCTGTGCGCTGGGCGGCTTCCCAGAGGAGGACCTGCCTGTCGCGCTCCTCAATACTGTGTCTTTACTTCCTAGCACAGCATCCAGGAAAGAAGCGAACCCACCTACATTCAGTGACAGCAACCAGACTTTCTGCTCCCCTGAGGGTGGAGGTGTGGGTTTTGTCAGCACCACCTCAAAGCAAAGCCACTAATTCTACACACACAAGGCTGCTGACCACTCTTGGTTTCCATTCTGCTGTGGAAGCAGCAGACAGTAACTAGCTGCAGAGGCCATCCACCTACCCTCCAACACCCTGATCCAGTGGCTCTCAAACAACAGTGACTCTGCCCCCTGGGAGACAATGGGCAATGCTGTCACAGCAGGAGCAGAAGGTGCTCCTGGCAAGCACCCAGTGGAGACCAGGGGTGCCGTTCAACTCCTTGCAGTGCCAGGACAGCCCCGCCCCAAGTGTCTCTAGAAGAAACCCTGCCCCAGAATGGGAAGTTCCTCTTGTCTCCTATATCAAAGACAACATCACAACATCCTTAACTTTGACACAAAATCAAGGGGAGTCCAGGTGTGGTGACTCACATCTGTAATCCCAGCACTCTGGGAGGCCAAGGCAAGAGAATCACTTGAACTCAGCAGTTCAAGACCTGCCTGAGCAAGAGTGAGACCCCTTCACTACTAAAAACAGAAAAACTAAACTAGCCAGGCGTCGTGGCAGGTGCCTGTAGTCCCAGCGGCTGGAGAGGCAGGAGGATGGCTGGAGCCCAGGAGTTTGAGATTGCTGTGAGCTGTGACGCCACGGCAGTGTACCCAGGGCAACAGAGTGAGACCCTATCAAGGAAAAGAAAGCAAAGGACAGGAAAAAAGGAAAGGACAACAAAGTTAAATGGAAAGTCTCATCTTTCAAACAGCTGGCTATAACACATACACACAGGTCCAGAAGGGGAGGTAAATCCTGGACACGGCCCGGTTTTATCTCTGTACATTTGTACTCCAAACAGGTTTCCAAACTGCAAAAACAGTGATAAAATCCTTTATGCTGATGTGAGGACTGCCCCCCTACCCCGATTCTGCTACTCTTAAGCAACATTTCGGCAACTCTACTTGGACACTGGAAATATGTGCCAGAGGAGACTGATTACAATAATTTCCTTTAGTAAACAGTTCAAATCTTACCTTGGAAGCCAATGAAACAAGGAGAGCTAGCCGCAAGACGTGCAGAGTTCTTGCCTCTTGACATGAAGCCCCAGACATTCTGTGAGTTTTGCTCTCAGGGTGGCAAACACAAATGTTTCTCAAATGCCTTGAGTTTTGTAGCAGATACATCTTTCATTTATGCTCAGTAGGCTCAGTGTGGAAAATGAATGAATTCACTCTTTGCTGCCAGACTGCCCCTCTAGGAGGTTTGCATTTTTGCCTAAAGATCACTTGTGTGTTTTCAAAAGCACGTTAAGGGTTTTGTATCGACTCTAGCCAGCTCAGAACAACTACTAATGTGGGTCTTGCCTTTCACCAAGAGGGCCAGCAGATTGCACATCCTCTTGCAAGTTACAAAACAATTTCTCCATCAAGCCACACAGGGCTACCAATTGAAAAAGCAGCCTACCCAGAAGAAAAACACAGCAGCAGTACAAATTGTTTCATTTTTGTTTTTCCTGAAAACCAACACATATCACGAATCATTAACATTGTATCCTTAAAAAGATGGTGGGGGGGGGGGATTTGTTTGTTTGTTTTTCTTCTTCTTCTGTTTCTTAACATACCAGAAACAAGGTAACCTGACCGTGGTACCTTCACACTAAGGTCATATTTTGACACATAAAATGGGTGGCATTACATAGAGAAACCACTGTACTAACCTTAACCAGACTGTCCCAAACATGGGGACCCTCTTAGGGCCCAAGAAACAGCCCATGGGTCCCCCTTTTCTTTGACCACCATTCTGCAACAGCAAAGAGCCTTGTCATAATAAACCTCACCATTTGGCAGGAGGTGACAAAACAACACTTCACTCTCCTCTGACATTGGGTTGGGGGTTTAAAGGCTTATTTTAACAGCTTAACAGCTTACCAAAATGAATCTGTTGTCCTTACAAATGGACAAATATCATTTATATCTCTTGGAATGTATGAGGCAATCAAGAGTCTGTGATCACCCCAGACTGGGCAGATCTGGGTAGATGAGTGAATAGGTGGATGGATGGATAAGTGGATGAATGGATGGATGGAGGGGGTAGATAGGTGGATGGATAAGTGAACAGGTGGATGGATCACTAAATTAGAGGGAAGGAGGGATGGAGGGATGGATAAGTGAGTGAGTGGGAGGATGGGTAGGTGGATGGGTGAGTGGATGGATGAACATATAGGTGGATAGATAGATGGGTAAGTGGGTGAGCAGATGGATGGGTAGGTGGGTGGATTGGTGGGAGAATGAATGGGTGGGTGGATAGAGGGATGGATGAGTGGATGGATAAGTGGATGTACGGATAAGTAGATAGGAAAAGGTATAGATAGATAGACAGATGGGTAAGTGGGTGAGTAGAAAGATGGTAGGTGGGTAATGAGAAGATGATGGGTCGATGTAAGGATAGATGGATGGGAGGATGAATAGACGGAAGGAAGGAAGGAAGTATTGATGGATGGATAGATGGATGGACAGATGGAAGGATGGATGGATGGATGGATGGACAGATGGACAGACAGAAGGATGGATGGTGGGTGGATGGATGGATGGACGGACGGACGGATGGAAGGATGGAAGGATGGAAGGATGGATGGAATGGATGGAAAGATGGATGGACAGACAGATAGATGAAAGGATGGGTAGATGGAAGGATGGATGGACGGACGGATGGATGGACTGAAGGATGGATGAATGGACGGATGGATGGATGGATAGAAGGATGGATGGAAGGAAGGATGGGCAGATGGATGGATGGAAGGATGGATGGATGGATGGATGGACAGATGGACGGAAGGATGGATGGACAGATGGACAGACGGATGGAAGGATGGATGGATTGATGGATGGATGGATGGATGGATGGACAGACGGACGGGTGGATAGAAGGATGGATGGTGGGTGGATGGATGGATGGATGAATGGACAGACGGACGGATGGATGGATGGAAGGATGGATGGATGGACAGATGGACAGAAGGATGGATGGATGGATGGATGGACGGACAGACAGACGGAAGGACAGATGGATGGATGGACGGACGGACGGGCGGGCGGAAGGGTGGATGGATGGATGGTCAGACGGGACGGAAGGGTGGATGGACGGATGGACAGACGGGCAAAAGGATGGATGGATGGATGGTGGGGGGTGGATGGATGGAAGGAAGGATGGATGGATGGATAGACGGATGGATTAATGGACAGACGGACGGATGGAAGGGTGGATGGATGGATGGACGGACAGATGGATGGAAGGATGGATGGTGGGTGGATGGATGGATGGGTGGGTGGGTGAATGGATGGATGAATGGAAGGATGGATAAGCAAAGAGCAAAGAGAGAGAGGGAGGGATAGACAGAAAAGCAGCCAACCTAAGAACAATGCTTACAAGAAATAGAAACTGTATCTGAAAGAAACCAGAAAACATTTCTAAGAAGATGAAAGAACCCTTGGGAAAATGAAAAGGAAACCCCTGACATAGCATGGTACAAGTAAACACTGTCAACATGTTACTTCTCTCCTAATCAGTTTATAGACTTAACATCCCACAATAAAACCGCCAAGGGCCCCTGGGTAATTTTTTTTCTTCTGCTTTTTCTTTTCTTTCTTTCTTTTTTTTTTTTTTTTTTTTTTGAGACAGAGCCTCAAGCTGTCGCCCTGGGTTGAGTGCTGTGGCATCACAGCTCACAGCAACCTCCAACTCCTGGGCTCACATGATTCCCCTGCCTCCACTTCCCAAGTAGCTGGGATTACAGGCGCCCGCCACAATGCCCAGCTATTTTTTGGTTGTAGTCGTCTTTGTTGTTTGGCGGGCCCAGGTCAGATTTGAACCCACCAGCTCTGGTGGCTGGCGCTCTAGCCACCTGAGCCACAGGCACCGAGCCAATTTCTTCTGCTTTTTCTTTCTTGGAACTTGGTTACATTTTCTAAATTTTTGGAAGAATAAACAAAGCTAGGATGCTTTCAAAAAATGGGAAGGAAGAATTACTCTATCTAGAAGATAACTTTTACAATCATTTTACACTCATTTTAATTGCGATGTGAAGGAAAACAAGAAATGAGAAGGTTGATGATTTAGAATAAATGACTGTACAATCGGACCCTGCTAGATAAGAATAAAAATAAAAAAGGAAATATGACCCACCGCCATTCAAGTGGGCCTTTCAACCCACGATGACACATAAGCTGAGTACATCACAGTCACATCTCTGCCCTGAGCAAAGGCACAGAAAATGCCTTTGTCATAAAACTATCAACAACAGAAATACAGAAGGATATTTCCTATACATAGGATGAGAAAGAACTTTGCAGAACAGAAGCAATGATGAAGTCATTGTAAATTGGAAGTCTGACAGGAGCACAGGTCCAAATGGAGAAGATTTAAGAGACGTGAGTGTCAACTCTGACTATTCATCACGCAGGCCCTGTGGGGACTTCCCCTCACTTCTTAGAGACCAGCCCTGTATTCACCTGCTAAGGTGGTGGTAACAAAGCTCCTCAGATTGGAGGGCAATTGCTGAAGCCCAGAAAGAAGAATGAGATCAAGGTGCCGGCAGGGTTGATTCCTTTCGAGGACTGTGAGGAAGAATCTGTTCCAGGCCTCTGTCCTAGGTTTGTAAATGGCCATTTTCTCTCTGTCTCTTCACCTTGCCCTCCTTCCTCTGAGTCTGTGACTGGGTCCAATTTCCCTTTTGTGTAAAGACACCTGTCATATTGGATTAAAACTCACCCTGATGACTTCATTTTAACTTGATCACCTCAGCAAAGATCCCGTCTCCAGATGCAGTCACATTCCGGGGTCCTGAGAGTTAGGATACTTCAAGGTATCTTTTAATGGGGAGGTAGGAAATCCAAGCCATAAAAGAGCTCAACGTCCAGGGCCACTGTGGGGAGCACAGTGATGGCATGAGGCAGTCATCACTTCCCAATCTCAGCTAGTCTGTGGGTGACTGAGCACTTGTTCCACTCTCTCCCCCACTTTTATGTCCTGCCCGACAGCCCGCAGCTACACCCCAGGCAGACATAACAAAGCCCACTTCTTTCACCCAACAGACCCACACTCCACAAGCCTTCATCCACTGACTCCGCTGCCACCTGCCACACTGCAGACGCTGAGTGGTGCTGAGCGCACAAAGCATGAAGAGGCTGCACAGCCCTGCAAGAGGGACCCGGCGCTTCCAAGGGCTTCACGAAACACTGGAATGAGACTCCACCATCTTCACGTGGCCCATAGTTTATTTCTTCCTTTCTTTTTTATTTTTTTTGATTGTGGTAAAATACAAGGTATCCACTAAGTTTATTATATTAAACTATTTTAAATTGCACATGAACTTTATGTCCACACTGTATATATCCCACAAAATTAATCATCTTAATCATTTTGGAGTGCACAGCTCAGCAACATTAAGCACACTCACAGTGCTGTGTAACCTTTGCTGAGGAAACTGCAAAGGAGGTACTCTCCGTGGAATGTCTGGCAGCTCAGCATGGCGGGGATAGCTCCTGATCCTGGACTCACATCTGAGAATGTTGTTTCTGTTCAAACAGTTCGTGCTATCCCCACAAATTCACAGTCACTGGGTGTCAGGGCTGTATGTCCACCACCCAACCTTCAAATTCCCACTTTTGGAAACCCGATTGCTCATGGCAGTAAATCTCATCTACCACAGCTGCCAATATCTTTTCCAGCTTTTCAAACAATGCTTTTCTTAAGCTGCGTCCCATTGGTCATGTGCCTTTGTTTTTGCATGAACAGTGTGAGAAGTCTAGAATGACAGAACCCCTTCTTTCCTCATTTTATTCTCTACTCTCCTGAACAGCAACCAATCACAGCGATGGTAATGGCAGTGACACAGCCTGCCCAGCGGCAGTGGGGGGTTCACTGAAGTGGGGTGAACTTCCCGACAGGAGGCCAGTTCCAGGCCTTGTCTTCAGTGCCGGCTACACAAGTGCATGTGTTTGTATACATTCATGGAACAGCAGATGTAAGGTGACCTGTGCATTTTATTGACTGTTAAGTATCTTAGTTGATAGACTTAGCAAAATGAGCAAAGGCAGTAAGATCACCACCACAACCAGAGCAGAGAACCACAATACACCTGCAGTGACAGAAGCCAGGGGACCAACAGCCTACAATGACAACAGCCAGGGAACCAACAGCCTGCAGGGACAGCAGCCAGGAAACCGACAGCCTGCAGGGACAGCAGTGAGGTGACTGACGGCCTACAGTGACAGCACTGAGGTTTCTGATGGCCTACAGTGACAGCTGCCAGGTGACTGACGGCCTACAGTGACAGCAGCCAAGTGACTGACTCCTCACAGTGACAGAGTGAGGTGACTGATGGCCTATAGTGACAGCAGAGAGGTGACTGACGGCCCACAGTGACAGTAGTGAGGTGACTGACGGCCCACAGTGACAGAAGCCAGGTGACTGACAGCCTACAGTGACATCAGCCAGGTGACCTCCCGCAGTGACAGCAGCCAAGTGACTGATGGCCTGCAGTGACAGTAGTGAGGTGACTGAGGGTCTACAGTGACAGCAGCCAGGTGACTGAGGGCCTACAGTGACAACAGCCAGGTTACTGACGGCCTACTGTTCCTGCAATGCTTTCTTTCCCCCTCACAAGTTTATGAGACACATAATCTCAATTTCTATTTTACAAATGAGGGAACTCAGAGGTGCCATATTATTCTAGTAACTTGCCCAGGGCCTCAAAGTCAGTAAGGGGCAATGCCTGGCTACAAACATAGTTCTTCAGTGTGTACCCCAGCATGTAGGAGGATAAGGGAATAAAACCCAGCTGCAGCTTCCAGAAACTTCCACAAGCAAGCCCTGTGGAAGCAGACACACACAGGAGCTGCCCACTGAACACCCTGCCCCATGGCACACCCCACGTCTCACACCAAGGGCATCCAGTTCCCACAACTGAGCAACTCAGGAAAAGTAGCATGTTTTGTTTCTCCTCCCAGCTATTAAAAAAATCTCTTTATTCTGGTCCTTAACAAAGTTCTTTAGTAAGACAAAGCTACCAAACATAAATTTGTGTGTGTGTGTGTGTTCCCTTGTTTGAGACAGCATCTCACTGTGTCGCCTGGGGAGAGTGCAGTGGCACAATCAATGCTCACGGCAACCTCCAACTCCTGGGCTCAAGCAATCCTTCTGCCTCACCCTCCCAAGTAGCTGAGACTGCAGGGCCCTGCCACCACACCCAGCTAATTTTCTATTTTTTGTAGAGACAGAGTCTCGCTCTTGCTCGGGCTGATCTTGAATTCCTAACCTCAAGTGATCTTCCTGCCTCGGCCTCCCAGAGTGCTGGGCTTACAGGTGTGAGCCACCGTACCCAGCGTAGTATGTGTTATGTCTTGTTCTTAACAAAACGAATATGAGCAACTGGTTTTTTTGCTTGTTTGTTTTTTAACATAGTTTAAGTTTGACTGCTTTCTTCTTCACACTCTTTAAGCTGAGCTGTAATTTTCTGGCTCTAAATGAGTGCTTACTACATACTAAATGCTTTGTGTGCAATATTTCAGTGAAAGCTTACAATAACTCCTCGAGGAGGTTCAGATTATACTTTACCTTTCCCAAGTGGGAAACCAGAGGCTCAAAATGGATAACACCTTGCTCTGGGTTGTTACCAAGATTCAAACTCATTTCTGTCCTTAACCACCATGAAAAAGGGCTTCCACAAACATGGTTGCTGAGCTGTTTTGTTTTTAAGCCATACTTTTCATAATTTGATGTTGTTGAACACAAACATATTGAAGGAAATTATTATAAACCACCTTTAAAAATATAGCCTTGGCCAGACGTGGTGTCTCACACCTGTAATCCTAGCACTCTGGGAGTCCAAAGTGGGAGGATCACTTGAGGCCAGGAGTATGAGACCAGCCTGAGCAAAAACAAGACCCTGTCTCTACTAAAAATTGAAAAATTAGCCAGGCATCAATAGCAGGCACTTACAGTCCCAGCTACTCAGGAGTCTGAGGCAGGAGGATCACGTGAACCCAGGAGTCTGAGGTTCTTGTGAGCCAGGCTGACACTACTGCACTCAAGCTAGGGTGACAGACTGAGACCACATTTCAAAAACAATAACAATAATAACAGCCTTGTATTCTTTCCAGCTCCTATATCAGAGCTCACCACAGGGTATCCCAAAGGTCACCCATAAAGGCTCCACACACAGGGAAAGTGGCAAGTTGTAGCTACATGTACCTTAATTGAAGAAACATTCTTTGCAAAATTTTACAAAATATTTACAAAATATTCTCTACCTGTAAGTCACCACTTTGTCAAATTTTGCCATGATTATTTTGTCAAAAAAGGTACATTCAGCTCCAATCTCCTGTTTTTCCTATGGATGGTGACTTCACAGGTGACCTTTGGGACACCCCATACTTTCCATCTTTTCTCCAGATTTCCAGGACCAAGCAGAATGTACCCTTTTAACATCCAGCACACACTCTGTGTCTGAAATGTGGTATGAAGTCCTGTCAGTGTGAGACAAACACAAAACAAAACACTACAGTAAAAACACAGCTGATGGGGTAGTGACGTTTTGTGCCTATGAGGTGAGCAGACTGCTACTGATGCATTCGGAATGTACGCAGCCCTGTGCCTGGGGCAGCATTTAGTTGTTAAAAATAGGGTCCTGGCGGTCATTAAAAAAAAGGCAACTACCTTCTAGGACAGAAGGGACTTATGATCAGAAAGGGACACAAAGGGAACCTTCTAGGAGCTGGGACTGCCAGCCACTGAAGCAGAGTCAGACTCCCTTCGTCACCCTTTGCTGAACCGCACCACCCCGATGTGTGTACCTCTGTGTGCTCTGCGGCACAGCTGCTCTTCTTACTTGTGGGTTCTGGGCCTGCAGAAATACTTGTGGAAAAAAACAATAAAAAATAATACAACTATTTTTAAAAATACAAATGAAAAATGCAGGACAAGTGTTTACACAGCATGTATACAGTTGTTATTATAAGTGATCCAGAGATGCCGAGCAGCATGAGGAGGATGTGCTCAGGTTACATGCACGTTTTGGATCAGGGACCTGAGTATCTATGGATTTCAGTATCCATGAAGGGGATGGATCCTGGATCCAATCCCCTGAGGATACTGAGGCACAAATACCCAATACATGCAGGGAAAAATTTAAAAAAGGAAATTAACGTTTCACCAGAAGGATGAGATTTCAAAACACTTTTGTTTCTTCAAATCCTGAAAACAAGTGTTGTTTTTTAAAATCCCTTTTTAAAAATGTTTCTGGAAACAGATTTTTCACACCACTTTCAATCAGTCCGCCCTAACCAATGCCTCAGCACCACTTGCTGAACTTTGAACTTGGCCAACAGTCTTAAAAACAAGGCAAGGTTCACCCTGCAGCCACTGTACCTTTCACGAACCCTGTGAAGGCCTTTAGACCACTAGGCTCCCTCCTCTCCAAATACAGCTGAGAACTTCTTAAATTCTGACTTCTGTGTTTAAAGACGAAAAACTACCTAAAATTATTGCTATAAAATCTCTCACAGGAAAGACAATTTCTAGCACTCTGGAGAATAAAATTCTGCAAATGTCCATGTGTCTGGGGCTAGATTCTTATAGAAGATGTTCAGAGCCACAGCGTGGAGCTAAATTAATAACAGCACCCTGGGAAAAGCAGACTGCTCTTCAAAAGATACCATTAAGAAAGTGGACAAAATATTCACAATACTTCTGACGATATTCTTGATTCCAAATGTTATCAGTAATGAGACAAATAACCCGCCCACATTTTTTTTTTTTTTTTTTTTTTGAGACAGTCTCACTTTATTGCCCTTGGTAGAGTACTATGATGTCACAGCTCACAGCAACCTCCAACTCCTGGGCTTAGGCGATTCTCTTGCCTCAGCCTCCTGAGCAGCTGGGACTACAGGTGCCCACCACCACGCCCGGCTATTTTTCTTTTGCAGTTGTCATTGGTGCTCAGCTGGCCTAGGCCGGGTTCAAATCTGCCATCCTTGTTATATGTGACCAGCGCAATAACCACTGTGCTACGGGTGCTGAGCACCTCCCCCCCCCCTACGTTTTTGAAATGGGCAAAAGATTTGAATATCCATAAAACACATACCAGTCAACAACACACCTGTGGCAAGATGAACATTTCTTTCTAAGACATCACAGAAATGCAAATTAGAGCCACAGTGAGACACAGCATCACACTCACTGGAGCGGCTGACGTTGAACAGAGGAATGACAGCACGGGCCCTGCAGAGGACGCGGGCCCCGCACACTTGGATGCTGGAGGTGGAAACGCGACATGGCCCACCCATCAGGGAACAGTCTGACAGTTTCCTATACACACTTCCGCACAAATCCATCCATTCTACACCTAAGTCTGGACCCAAGAGATCTGACGGCATTTATCCACCCACAGACTCAAAAAAATGTACATAAAAAGTTTCTGTGCAATAGCCAAAAACTGAACACAATTCAAATATCCCTCAACAGGTAAAATGGAAAAATGAAATGTTGTCTCTCCCCACAGTGGAATGCCACCCAGTAATAAAAAAGGGATAAGCAATTGATAAAGTCAATGGCATGACTTAATCTCAGAACATCACGATGAACAAACGAAACCAGACACCCAGGAGGATCCAGGCAACCTTGAATTTGGGTGTGAATGATCAGGTCCACATACAGGCGGGGTTTTCAATAGGAGTTAATCGGTGCACCTGCCCCTCTCCTCTGCCACCCTGAGACAACAAGACCAACCCCTCCTCTCCTTCCTCCTGCTCAGCCTACTCCACGAGAAGATGGCGTGATAAAGACCTTTATGAAAATCTACTTGCACTTAATGCATAGTAAACAGATTTGCTCTTCATTATGATATTTTTAATTAATAACCCCTTCTCTTGCTTACTTTCCTGTAAGAACACAGAGCATAATATATACAGAATATACTATGTGGCTATCAACTGGTTTTGTTATCAGTAAGTCCGCTGGTCAACTGTAGACTATCAGTAGTTACATTTGGGGGGGAGTCAAAAGTTATACTCAGATTTTCAAGTGCACCAGGGTCAGTGCCCCAACTGGCAAGTTGTTCAAAGGTCAACTGTGTATTATATGAGTCTATTCATATGAAGTTCTAGAGAAAGCAAAGTGAGTTTACCATGACAGAAAGCAGAAGAGTAGGTACCTGGGGTGCCCATGAGACACCAGTGTTCACCAACCTCCAACCGCACGTTCTCAACTTCCCAGACTGGAACTCTACTCATGACACACCAGTGTTCACCACCCTCCATCTCCACGTTGTCAACTTCCCAGACTGGAACTCTACTCATGACACACCAGTGCTCACCACCCTCCATCTCCACAACGTTCTCACTTTCCCAGACTGGGACTCTGCCCCCTCAGACACCGGCATTCACCACCCACCAACTCCACATTCTCACCTTCCCAGACTGGAATTCTGTCCGTGAGACACCAGCATTCTCTACCCTCCATCTCCACGTTCTCACCTTCCCATGGAACTCTGCCCATGTGACTCCAGCACCCTTCCCTCCCTGGCCCCCGGCACCCACCTTCTACTCCCTGTCTCTGTGGACCTGCCGACTCTGGGGACTTCCTGTGACGGGATCACACAGGATGCATCCATTGTGCCTTATCTTTTTCACCAAGTGCCCTTTTTCACTTCTTCCTTTTTGGAGTTGATTCACATATGCTGTCACAGGCATGGACCACACTGTGTTCCTCCATGGCTCTGCTGATAGACACTTGGTTTGTTTCTACTATTTGCTTATTGTAAATAATGCTAAGGATACAGGTGTGCAACATCTGTTCAAGTGTCTCCTTTCTGTTCACTCAGTTATGTACTCAAAAGTGACATTGCTGGGTCATATGGTAATTCTGTGTTTAATTTTTTAAGGAACTGCCATACTGTTTTCCACACCAGCTGTACCCTAAAATGGATACATTTTATTGTACGTGTTTGTAAATTATAACTCAATAAAGTTGAACGTAAATAAAAAACTACACCTTCTTTTTTTTTCTTCCAGAATCTATTATTCTTCACCGCCCTCCATAGCATCAATGACGGGTAAGACTCCCAAAGCTGGGACAACCTAAGACAGGATATGGAGAGGCTGCACGGTGGATTACATTCATAGTACCCAAAGACGGGTAAGATCACTCTGTGTTCAGTCAACCTAAGACAGGGACCAAACCATTGAT
>CAUYPK010088025.1:0-42891 GCA_963574355.1 Loris lydekkerianus | reverse complement strand
TTAGCCGGGCATTGTGGCGGGTGCCTGTATTCTCAGCTACTAGGGAGGCTGAGGCAAGAGAATCACTTAGCCCAGGAGTTTAAGATTGCTGTGAGCTGTGATGTCACAGCACTCTACTGAGGGTGACAAAGTGAGACTGTCGAAAGAAAGAAAAAGGAAGGAAGGAAGGAAGGAAGGAAGGAAGGAAGGAAGGAAGGAAGGAAGGAAGGAAGGAAGGAAGGAGAAAGAAAGAAAGAAAGAAAGAAAGAAAGAAAGAAAGAAAGAAAGAAAGAAAGAAAGAAAGAAAGAAAGAAAGAAAAGAAAGAAAGAGAAAATGTATTCCTTTGGCTTTTACGTGGACATCCCTGGGGCTTCTTGGAAGAGGTGACCGCATTACCATCTCACAGCTCAGGTACACTAATGTTAACAATGCATTATTTACTGGAGGCCATTTCTTGTAAACTGTTTTGAGTATCCAGTAATGTCTGCACCCAATTTCAGAGAATGTTTTTATGTTCACCCTGCAGCGTGAAGTATACAACGTGCACTCACTCCCCTGGCCTGTATAATGCTGAAGTGCTCCTGAGTTGTGTAAGACAAGGCCAGAGACTCATTTTTGACGGTGAGATGTTTGCTGAATTTATTCTGCAAAATTCTTTCTTCAGTATAGCAAACAGTTTAAAAGTGTGTGTGTACGTATTTATTATTTTCTTATTATTTATTTATGCATGTTGGTAAATTCATACTCATTAAATGTTTTGATAAAATTACTATGACATTTAAAAGGAAATTTTCACAGCAAGTTCTGTACCTGAGCTAGTACCGATTGGTATGAAAGCAAAACAAAAATAAATAACTACATAAAATAAGGTCCAAATTATAAAATCAGCCAAGTATTTGAATAATGATGATTTCACTGGTAACTGCATCTATACAATAGATTGATTTATTTTCCTTAGAGAGTCACTGGTTCCACCTACTGGAATTTTAACATCCGATTACACAGTAATATCATTGTGCAGATACCTAAGATAACAAGACTAATGACCCAAATGAACTGAACTTAGGAATGTCACTTATGAGCTGACCTTACTGGATCAAACTACAAAGTATAATCAAAGTTCTTCTGATAAGTATAATATATGCTGAGAATTGAATAGACATATGCCCCGTGCAGGGTTTGTTCTTGCATATCACAAAATACATGTGCACACGTGTGCGCGCGCACACACACAGAGTATTTACTTTGCATAGTAGTAAGGGAATGTAAAAATGACCATTCAAGTTGAAATCACACAAAGTGACCTTAACAATAACTAATGGAAAAATTCACTGGGAAATTCTACCAAATACTTAAAGAGGAATTAACAACAACCTTTCTTAAACTCTTCCAAAAACAGAAGAGCAGAAAATATTTCCTTATTCATTCCACAAAACCAGTATTAACCTGATACAAACAAATAGCACAAGAAAACTACAGACCAATGTCTCTTGTTAACACACATGTAAAAATTCTGAACACAATACTGGCAAAACAAATTCAGCAGCGCTTAAAAAGTATCATACACCATGACCCAATGAGGTTCACCCCAGGAATGCAATGTTGGTTTGACATGTGAAAATCAGTCACTGCCCCACACAACCAGGAAACACTGCATGGTCACCTGAATAAACACAGAGAAATCATGTGACAAAATCCAACACCCTTTTATGATAAAAATGCTGATCAGAACAAATAGAAGGACACTTTCCCAATCCAATGAAGGGTATCTTAAGAAAAAAAAAAAAAAAAAAAAACATAGCTAACATCATACTCAGTAGTGAAAGACTGAAATTCTCCCCTCAAGATCATGAATGAAGGAAGTATATCCACTCATTCCCACAATTTCTATTCAACATTATTACTGAAGGTACTACTCACAGCAATTAGGCAAGAAAAAAATAAAGCCATTCATACTAGAGAGGAAGAAGCAAAATTGCCTCTGTTTATAGATGATATGGTCTTATATGTAGAATACCCTAAGGATTTTGCCAAAAAATCCCTATACAGCAATAAACAAGACCAGTAAAGCTGCAAGATAAAGGTAATACAAGGTAAGTACAGTCATGTTTGCTCAACAACTGGGAAATACATTGTTAGGTGATTTCACTGTTATATGAATATCATAGAGTGTACTTACACAAACCCAGATGGTGTGGCTACACACCTGGGCTAGCTATATAGCATAGCGCCTATTATTCCTATGGTCACAAACGTGTACAGCATGTGACTGTACTGAATACTGTAGACAACTGTAACACAGCAGTAAATATTTATGTATCTAAACATACCTAAATATACAGAAAGTAATGCATTATAATACAATGTTGCAACAGCTATGATATCACCACATGATAGGCATTTTTGAGCTTCATTTGTTAACTTTATGGGACACCATGGTATATGCAGCCTATTGTTGACTAAAATGTTGCTATATGGTGCATAACTGCATATGAAGATCAGTTGCATTTCTATATACTATCCGAAAATAAAATTAAGAAAATAATTTTACTTACAATAGCATCAAAAAATAAAATATTTAGAAATAATTTAAACAAAGCCTAAGAATTTTCCACTGAAAATTATATGTTGAAAGAAATTAGAGAGAATCTAAACATATTTTTAAAAATGACCGCATTCATGAATTGAAAGGCTTACTAGTGTTAACATGGCAATACTCCATGCACTGATCCACAGATTCAATGCAATTTCTATTATAATGTTGACTACCTTTGATTTCCACAAGTGATCAAACCAATTCTAAAATGCATTTGAAATTTCAAGGAAGACAGAATATCCAAAACAATCCTGAACAAAAAAACACTGGGGGACTCACACTTCCTACCATACAAAATCACAATAATCAAGATAGTATGGTGCTGGGAAAACAGACATAAAGACTAATAGACCAGAATTGGAAACCTGGCTGAAACCATTAGTGTCTGAAAATAAAAGTTGTTGGGTGTGTCAACAACGCCCCCAGTATTTGAGGTAAAGAGGGATTTGAACAGCTCCTCACTCTGTCTGTTGCACTGATGTAAGGGATTACAGTAAAATTAAAGATTTTTGTTCAATGAAGGACACCTTGGATGATGTTAACAGGCAGGAAGTAGAAAGTGTAATGATGTTACAATGTTTACAACTGTTAATGACTAATATCTAGGGTATAAAATGAACCCTCACCCTAATCCTAATCCTAACCCTAACGCCAATCCCTAACAATAACACTAACCTATAGATCCTAAACCTAATCCTAAACCTGACCTGAACACCTAACCCCTAAATATATATATTATACATATAATATTATATATATATATATATATATATATATATATATATATATATATATATATATTAGAACTGGCTTATCAATTTCTACTAAATATTCTGCTGGGATTTTGACTAGGATTATATTGAATCCATAGATCAGTTGGGGAAATTTTGTATGTCTACATAAATGTGATATGTCCCTCTATTTGGGACTATTTTAATTTCCCTCAGTAATATTTTGTGTGCTTTTTTTTACATTTTCATTTCCTTATTGATCTTTGGTATTTTACAATTGGTTTTGTATGTTTTGACCTTATACTGAGAGATATTTGTAAATTTACTTATTAATTTGAATTCTGTATCTTTAGTTTAGATTTTCTACTTCATGATCATTATGTTTGCAAATAATGAAAATTCCATCTCTGCTCTTCTAATCCTTATACCATTTTATTTTTCCTGCTTTGTTGCACTGGTAATGTCTTCAGTACGGTGTTGAGTAGAAGTGACAGTAGAGACCCTTATTCTAATCTCTGGGAGAGAGCTTTCAATAATTCACTATTAAATGTGATGCTTGCTGCAGGAATTTTGTAGATATTCCTTGTCAGATTCAGGATGCTGCTATCTATGCTGGATTTTGCTAAGCGTCTTGATCATCAATGAGTAGTGGACTTTATCAAATGTGTTTTCTGTATCTGTTAAGATGAACATGATTTCTTCCCTCTTTTTCATGTTAACATAGTTACAAGTTAAAAACATCCTTGCATCCCTGAAATAAACCTCACTTGATCATAAAATATATATATCCATATATATACAAGGTAAAAGAAATTTCTGTAGCAATCTTAACCATAGATAGGTAGACAAAAATATCAACAGATAATTTAAAGAAATTATGACACAAAAACTTCCCCCTGGATATCTGGAAATATACACAGTCCCATAAGTTAATTAAGGAACACATAAATATAAAAGAATAGATGGATATTAGGGACAATGTTGAGTGAAAAAAATTTTAAAAATTGAAAGATAGTGTGATAGGATGACCCCCATTGTTTCACACTATAATTTCCCCACATTCACTGTAGGTAGAACCTGTGCATACGACGGCTATCAGTTTCATGATTATGTTATAAGGCAAAGGTAAATGTATTTTGCTGATGTAATTAGGGTTTCTAATCACTTTGGTTTAATTATAGAGAAACTTTGAGCGGGCATGGATCAATAATTAGAAGTAAACACCTGTAATATGATAGCCCCAGTTAGAAGTGTCCTTGTAAGACAGTCCTGAAGGGAAATTCCTCTGGAATAAGTCAGAGGAGGACATTCGGTTGCCCCCTCTGTCAGGACCGGACATGACCAGAGATGTGGATCTACACCGGTTCCTAGGCAGCGGATGCTAGTTTGGTTTGATGGGTGAAGAACAAAATTAGAATAAAGATGTCATGAAAGGCTGAGGGATAGACTCTGCATGGAGTGTGAAGGCATCTGTTCACCAAAAGGCATCTACTGCAGATGAGGCTGTCAAGTAAATGGGCAAACAAGACACATTTTGTGACTTGAGGCTGGCAGGCAGCCTCTTTGGTACCCACTCAGGTGCTCCTGAATGAATGGGCAAAGTAGTCGTGCCAGCAGGGATGGAGGCAATACATTGGATCAACAGCTTGATCTGGAACAGGCAACCACAGAGATCAGAGCTAGCCCCCAGGTGGCTCCATTCCCTTGGTACCAACAAGCTACTTTGTGGTGTGTTGATTACATTGGATTCCCTGCCTTGAGGAATGCAGCAATGATTAGTCATAAACCTGATAAATGTGTATTCTAGAAGAGGGGTTTCCTTCTTTTTTGCTCAGTGCTCCTACCAGCACAACTATCGTGCACTTACAGAAAGCCTAATTCACTATATTCCATGCAACATTGTTTAATTCCACACAATATTGCCCTTGAGCAAAGAACTTAACAACAAAACAAAGCACCATAGTGAGCTCATATCCATGAAATTCACTAGTCTTATCACGAATCCCCCCATCACTTAGATGCACTGGCCTGACAAGATGATGGAATGATTCATGAGAAATCCTCACCACTGCAACTAAGAACACCCTAAAAGTTTGGGCTATGTCTTATTCATTTTGAATCAGTGGCCCACATAATGTGCTATTTTCCCCACAGCCAGAATACAGAAGTCTAGAAATCAGTGTCACCCTTCCACCTGATGGCCCACTAGCAGAAGTTTTTCTTTCCATTCCCCACAACTTTGCTGGTTTAGAGCTCCTAGTTCCCGCAGGTGAAAGGGTTCTAGAAGCAGACATAACAATTGTTCCACTGAACTGAAAGTTGAGACTGCTCCTTGTCTATGTTGGGTTCCTCATGCCTTTGAGCCAATAGGCAAAGAAGGGGGTTCCTCTACTGGTTGGGTGATTGATCTTGATTAGTGAGGAGAACTAGGCTGCTGCTGCACAGTGCAGGCAGTACAAAACGAGGGGACTCACTAGAAATCCTCTCAGGGCTTCCATTCCCAAGTCTAAACATTAATACTAAACTAATCAAAATTAAAACCTCTCATGTATGGAAGTACAGGAGCTTAGCCAGGTAAAGAACGCACTGAAATGATGACTGAGAGCCAAAGAAATACAGAACGGTTAGTGAACAAAGAAAGTTACAAATAGCAACTACAGCCTTGTGACCAATTCTAGAAACTGGGGCAACAGCAGCAACATGGATTTTCTTCTTTGCTTATTATGTGTATTTCTATTTTCTTTTTTCTCTTTTATTTGATACGAGAAGGAGTGGTGATGATAAAATTGACAATTCAATCATCAGGTGACTGTCCATTCATGTCCAGCATGTGGGAAAGTTGGGGTGGGGGACAGAAGGTGGGATCAGACAGTTGTATCTTACTAGACAGAATCTCAAGTTATTAGACAAAAGTTCTAATATGTGTGGAGACATATTAAGCTACAGTCCTTCAACTCTAAATTTCCCCTTCTGGATCTTGCTTTGTGAAACTAGGCCTGGGATTCTTCAAATTACCTTATCAGCTGGACTCTCATCAAAAAAGGGGGGAATAGAAGGATGCTGGAAGGAAAGGGCAGGACATGAGCAACTTGTGCCCTTCCATCTGCTGGCTCTTCCTGCCAGTGTCACTGGAGCAATGGTATTTCATCCTGGCAACAGCAGTCAAGTCTTTCCACCTCCAACCCTTCTTGGCACTCCCAGAAGCAACTTCATCATGGTCTGCTTCCTGAGAAGCATCAGCCACAGCTTCTGATGCCTCCCAAGGTTGCAGCCTCAACTTTTCAAAACCATTTTTCTCAGCTCAGGTTACTGGTACCAGGTGAGTAGCACTCCCTCCTGAGAGGTGTGAGTAGGGTCCCAGACTCCTCCTCCAAACCTTAAAGCATTAGTAATCCCCATATTTTATATTTGTTCTCCTAGCTCTACTATTTCCTGTATTATTGTCTTCGTTTCTTAGCAGTTTTTGCTTTTTGCTTTTTCAGTCCTCCAACACCTGCGTGATGAACTCCCTACATTCAACTCTTTTTTGAAGTAATATCCAGTGTGGTTTCTTTCTTACGTGTTGGAGCTTGACCAATACACATGTAATAGAGAACTATGCAGCAATTAGAAGCACTACATTAGATATAAACATAACAACATAGAAACTGTTAAAATAATCAGTACGTGGTACTAAATGAAAACTAAAAGCCAATGTTGAGCCATTCAATACAATGTCATTTACATAAATGAAAAACATTTCTTTCAAAAAACAATATGTATCTTTCAAGAACACAACATACATATTGGAATGATGGCATAAACCAATAATGCTAACATTCCATCATCTAAGAGGTATGATTAACTCAAGTCTCTACTCTTAAATGTATGAAAATCACCAAAAAAGTCATGGCTATTTTCATTTCAAGTGACAGAAACCCAAGCTAACTTCAAGGGGAGAAAGAGAAATTCCTTGGGTTACTAGACAAAAAAGGCCAAGAGTACACTTCAGGTGGAGGATGATGATACATTCCATGGGGCTTAATTACATTTTATGTTACTGTCTCTTTCTCCATATTGGTTTCTTTGGAGTACTTTTTTTCCACAATAGAGCTCCTAGAAGATGAAAGTTTATACCTATATGCCTTGGTATTGAAGGTAGCCAGAACATTAACCTTTTTCCTCTTCCTTCATTATTCTGGACAAAATTGTGAGGCTTATGCTCATTCCTCTTGATTGGTGTGCTTAGGTCATGTGCCTTCCTAAACCAATCACTACAATGTGCAGTATTTTCATTAGCCAATCATGGGTCATCCTCCCCAGAGTGGAATCAGTTTCACTGAACCTGTTACTGGTAGAAGTAGATTGGTCAGTACAACACCAACCTCATTATAACTTCTCCAAATACTGCACAATTGCTAAAAAAAATTTCAATGACACTATTTTTGCAGTAGAAATTTCATATTGGAGTAGCTCACAGAGGTATACCTGATCTTTATGGAGAGGACAAAGAAGGTGACTCATGGCCGTGTAGCTATATTTTAGGAACGCTGCAAATTCTTTCTGCCTAAAATATCTTTTCCATCTGCCAACTACACTCTTAAATTCCAATTACACTATAGAGATGCATTGTTTTAGGCCTATGATATGGACCCTTCAAGCTTTTGGGGGGAAAGGCAAATGCCTCTTAGCATTTATCAGATTTTAACACATTGGCATTGACTACCTTATTGATTACCTTATCTGACTGATGATGACAGGGAAAGCAACAGTGAAGAGTCCTCCAGAGGACAGAGTCTAAATGGGTTGAAATGTCCCAAGGGTGCGTCTGGAACCTGTGTTGCCAGGATGGTAGGAAGGAATAAAGAGAGGGGTGGTGGATGATGGTACGCTCCATGGCAACCTGATTTACAACTTCTAGTAACAACACTACCCTTAATACCACAAAATACACCCTAGAAGGGACATCCTATGAGAAAATATTTGGGCATCTGGTTGCTTCCTACAACAAGATAAGTCCATGTTGGAGATGTGGCTATAGAATGACATCTGTCCTGAGTCTGCAGGGAGAAGTTAGATCATTTAAAATAAGGTGATCACCAAAACGAACCTCAGACTCTCATAATTCTCTTGAAGTATTTCCAACTTCTAATAGTCTTACTGAAGTGTCCAGCTGAGGCCCATGGTTGGTTATGAATGCTTATCTGTGGTGACAGATATCATGAAAATTATGCAGAAATCTTTTTTTGTTCATCAGCTTTCATTACTGTTTGTGTATTTAATGTGTGGCCCAAGATAGCTCTTAGATAAGCATTCAAAGCCAGCCAGAGGTCACAGTTGGACACCCCTGCAGGAGGTCCATGGGACCTTTGTTGATCTTTTCTGATGATATAAACATGCTAGTACCTAGGTGACTTAATATATATAGTTACTGCATTAGCTAAGTATACTTATATTATTATATAACATTTATATTATATATTTTATATTTATATTATACATTCCATATTATACTATTATAATTAATATATAATATATATAATATGTAATTATATATAATTATATAATAGTATAATATAATAAATTTATTTTATAAATACATATATATATTTAGCTAATGCAGTAACAGAGACTGAAGAATACCCCAAGGCTAGCTTCCCATGTGATTTAGGGCAAGGTATTGGCCTTCCTTATACTACACCAATTCTAAACTCCTTATGATAAAGTTTTCTCTCTTTGTAGGCCCATCTCCCTAAAAGGAATTACAAAAACCAATAACAATAAAAATCCTCCTTTCCTAGTAAGTAAATGAAAAGAAAGAAAGAACTAAAGAAAAAAGGAAGAAAGATAGATACCCACTTAAACTAATGGCAGTGGTTATCTCCTGGAAAGGGAATGTGATGAGGGTGAAAGTATTAAAAATAAAAGGTAGTGTCTCACACTTGTAATCCTAGCACTCTGGGATGCCAAGGGGAGAAGATTTATTGAGCTCAGGAATTTGAGACCAGCCTGAGCAAGAGTGAGATCCCACCTCTACTAAAAATAGAAAAAGGTAGCTGGGCATGGTAATGGGAGCCTGTAGTCCCAACTACTTGGGAGGCTGAGGCAGGAGGATCTCTTGAGCCCAAGAGGTTGAAGTGGTTGTGAGCTATGATGATGCCAGGACACTCTATCCAAGTAGACGAAGTAAGACTTGGCCTAAATAAATAAATAAGTAAGCTTTTTATTCCATATATTTTATTGTTGCTTGACTTTTGCTTACAATGATCATGCATTCATGAATCCTTCTAATAATTTAGAAATTAGTAATATGTACTTAATTGACTTTACTCATTAAAAGACATATGTTCTTACATTTGGAATTAAACTTAAAGGCAAGTCTGGGCCATTTCTCTGTGGCTGGATAAATGCTGACCACAGATAAAAAGTGTATCCTATAAATGTCACCACTGCTTGAATTAAGCTTAAGAATAATGCTCAAATGATATAAAACCAAGCTGAATAAAAATGCAAATTATCCAATTCTTTGATATATCTGCTTCCTTTTTTTTTCAAGAAAGAATGAACTACTGCTGTTCTTGAAAGTGTCATAAAGATACAGGTAGGTTTTGCTGCTCCCCTGCATGGCTTTCCATTGGTAATAAATGGTTTTCTGAGAGGTTTGAGTTAAAGCTCTTATGTAAATACAGAAAGGCTTACATAATGCTCTTTAAACCAGAACTTTGAAGACAATCTGCAGTAGGCATATGAAATCTGTTTGTGCTGCAAATGGCATCTGAAAACTGACAGGAAACCATCCAAGACGCGGTTTAAGAAAACAGGAAGAATAAACACCCACGGTGCAAGCTTCAGATCAATCATTTAACCAGAAGAGGTATGTCTCGGGACTTATAATAACGCCACTAGCCGCAGTAAATTTTCAGGAGCGCTCAGAAGTATTATTCATAGTAAATTTCTATGCAAATGATCCAGGGGCAAGGGCAATGCCTTTGGCCCGCCCAAGAGTCAGATGGTGCGGGTTTCCTCCCTGTCAGTTTCGACAGAGCCTCGTCTCAGGGAAGAGACTAAACTAGTATTGATTTTCCAACTTCTAAAAGGAGTCACCACTTGGAGCAAAGCCATGCTCTCAGGGACGCGTGGAGTTCCGGGGGGAGGTCTGTGTAAAAGAGAAAGGACACTTCAAACCACAGCGCTGCCGAGAGGGGAAGACGGGGCTGCGAGCAGCGAGCAGCCGCTTCTCTCTGCCCCACTAGCGGGGCTGCGAAGATCTTGCCACCACAGCTGCCATGTTCGGATTCTGCAGACCCGTCCCGAGAGGCGTTTCTTTGCCGAAAGAGAGGCTTCTTGGGAGAGGTCAATGTATTAAAGAAAGGACCTCCTTTCACACTCACTTTGTCACTCTCCTCCTTAACGCCCTCCCCCAGGAACCCTTTCAGGGGACAGCTGGGAGGGAGTGGCGAGCGCCGCAGGTGTCAGACGCCGCCACCTCTCCACACGCCCCCTCTCGGCCCTTCCCACCCCACCGCGGAGACTCTCGCGGACCCCAGGCGGAAATTCTCCAGCCTTAGACCTGGAGCGGACTAACTTTCAGTCCGTTCCACGCCTGAGATGGGATTCCACTCTGCCTCTCTCGGAGTTCCCCAAGTAACTGCCAAGTCAGAGCGTGCGTTCCGCAGCGCGCGGTGGCTGCGCCGCCGGGACCGCTGCTGCCGGGCGGGCGGCTGGGGGACTGGAGGCCGCTGGCCGCGGGTGGAACCCTACTGCCACCCCAGCCAAAGGCCGGGAGAGCCTCTCCGGTCCGCCCTCCTCCCGTCGCCCCACTCTCCCGGACCGCACCGCGCCCTCGGACGCTGGTTGGACCTTCCCAACCGGAACCCACGGGCACAGCGCCCCCCACAGCGCCGCCGCCTCTGCTAACTTTTCAGACACTCGCCTTCCCCGCCATAGAGGCATTATTTACGCCCGCGACCGGGCAGACTCGCACTCGCGCTCGCCTGCCCTTTTTTCCAGAAGCCTGAAAGTGGCTCAATGGAAACACTGACACGTGAAAACTCTATTCTGAGTGACTTAGAATCGGCCGCCTTGAGGTTTTAATCTTGCTCCGTTCGTCCCGCCCAGTGTTCAGGGCAGCTGTCCCAAAGGTCCCCCGGGTACCTTACTGTCCCTGGAGAAGGTGAAGCTGGGAGAAAGGCAAGGGGGTGCGAGGGACAGGAGAGGTCTGGGGCCACACTGTGTATCTGGAAGGAAACTCTGAATCCTAATCTCAGGAATTTAAGTCCTTGCTCATGTTTCTAAACCAAATCCACTTGGAAGCCTTCTTCGGAGCCCTGGAGCCCCAAGTCCCGACTTAGAAAGCAAGGACCTAGCACCACTGACCTCTGGGGTGGGGGGTAATGCTCTTCATAATCCTGCTCTTTCCCTGCTCCTTCCCTATCAGCAACAGGTTTTCAAAAGGATGACACACCTCCTCCCCTAGTCTCTCCCACTCCCCGCTTCGTGGCCCACGAACGTCCAATGTTCACACCCAACAGGGTTAAGCTGAGGCTGAGCCTGACCGGACAGCTGGTAGCCGCATGTGGCCAGCAGGGTGGGAGATTTCAAAACGTCAGGACACTGCAGGAGAAATGGCTGACACACCTCTCATAAACCTCTTCACGAAGGAAAAGAGACCTGCTGTCTTGGCTTTTGATGGTGTGTCTCCTCCTCCCCTGAGTAAACCATTTTTCTGTTCCAAAACAACATTTTGGATGAGGTTGTATCCTTGCACTTCTAGCTTAGATGTTTCTACTGCAAAAGAGTTGGATGCATTTTGACCAGACCTTCCTTGTAGGTGCCTTGCCACTTAGTTTTCATGGCCAGGGACACTGACTGGTGGCCCAAGTTTGGTGGGGCAGCAGTAAAAGGTCCTTCTAATTCTCCAAGTCTACCTGGTGACAACCTATAAAGTTCCCTGCTCTCCAAATACCATTCTTATTGCAAGATGGAGAATGAGTTTACTTCTCCATAATATGACCTTCAATATTGAAGTAGCCAAGGAAAGAAAGAAAAGCAGTGAAGATGGTGGCTAGGCACCCCCAAACTCTGGCCTCATATGAAGAAAACCCCTGACTACTGCCTCTCAGCACTTTGCATTGTATTCCTGAAACCTGGAAATGAAAATAGAAATTGTTTGATGTATGAGGAGACGTTATCTAATTAGGGCGTAAGAAATTTAATCTTTCCAGCATGCAGGTCATATAATTAATGTTAATTTAACACTCAAATTCTCAATCATTAATTTTTATTCTCTTAAATGCAGTTTGGCAGGGGCCCCGATCCATGGCAATGAATTTTACTGGATGTGAGAGCACTCTTGGTCTTAGGAGTGACTCACCACAAACCTACCCATTCCAATAACAAGCTCACATCATGTATGCATTATTAAGCCACGTAATTGAACGGTCCATAGTTTGCATATCAGACTATTAAAATAATGTGTTTTGCTTTTCTCTGAACACGTATTGTTCAAGCCACTGCGAATATGTGGTGATTCTGATAATTATCACCAAATTACTGCAAATGTTCTCTTCATTAACATGATTTCTTTCAAGCATTATTTAAAATGTGAATATCATTATGAATTAAAGGACTTCTTACAAAGTTGGTGAAAACTTTTTTGGGAAAGAACTTGCCATTAAAAAGAAAAGAATATATTTTAAATGGAGGACGTAGAGAGATGCTTTGACTATCCTTTTCAAATGGCTTCCCAGGGTCAAATAAAAGTTTTTCTTTCTAGTTTCTCATGAAGCTCCTAGGCAAGAAACAGAAAAAGAAAGGGAGAAACAGAGAGAAGAGGAAGAGGGGACAGAGGGGAAGAGAGGGACAAAAATGAGGAGAAAAAGAAAAAAAGGCTAAAAGACACAGGAGTTAGAGAGAATTAATTTTTAAACTTCCTGCTATCCACTTCCTTCTAGTGTAGATAAATTGTCCTTACAAAATAAAATCTTAACTTTTTATCTGACCTAAATTATATCCCCTCCTTTTAAAAAGCACCTCAAAATTTTCTGAAGTTAACAACTTACAATTAACTAAATATTGCTGCCCCCCCAATTCTGAGCTGTACTGTTGGAGAAATTATAAGCCCTAAAAAGGCTTCTTTGTAACTTTCCCTTCACACAGTTTTCAAAGTTGAATAGCAAGACATTAAAAAAAAAAAAAACTACTGCAAAATAAGAGTCTCTCTTAAATGCGAGAACTTTGCATCTACACTTCTTTCTAGCAAAGTTTTCCTTTTAGTGATTTTAAAACTCTTGTAACAGGCCATTCTTCGGCTGGTATTGTCGGTTCTTCTCTGCACACAGCGCCGCGCGGGTACCTGTCATCAGACACCGCCTTCAACTAGGAATCGCTCCCATCCTGCTGAGATGGAGTTTCACCCACGAGGGAAGTCTCATGAGTTTGAGAAAGTTGTGGGGTTTTCCTTAGAATAGGGGCAAGAATAGAGTGGGCTGAGGGTGAGAGAGAAAGGGGCAGAGAAGGAGGAGAAAGGCAAGGGGCGGGGGCGAGTGTTTGTGGCTGGGTGTCCTCTGCTCAAACCCGCAAGGACCTTCCTGGCAGTTCCCTGCCGGGAGGGACACCCGCCCTCGGGTCCTCTGGGACCCTCTGCTCCAGCCTGCGGCCAGCACTCACGGAAGGGGTGCCAGGCCCCGGGCGGCACTTTTATTTTGGTTGAGAGTAGGGAGCGCTGCTCCCAGGCCCGAGGGAAGCGAACTGAGCCCTTCTGTTTGGATTTCCCTCCTTGCTATAGCAACCAGCAGCATCCGGGAAAAAATGCGCCCTCCCTGGACAATGGCCCGGCCTCCTGCTTCTCGCCCTAGTCTTCCTCCCCCAGAGCACAGCTAGGACCTGCCTGGGCGCTCTTGAGCCACAGAACGCCTCCCCCCATCCCTTCGCTGGCAATTCCTGCAGAGGTCAGGCAGGGCGCGGGGACGCCACAGCCCTGCTCCCAACCCCTGCTGATCCCCCACGCTAGCCGAGGGTGGGACACAGGACCTCCCAGCCGAACTCCGGAGCTCCTGCGGCTGAGTTCCCTGCAGGATTGTGTGGGCGTTTGGATGGCCCTGAGAGGTACAAACTCCAGCTTTTTACAGGGTTAAAAAATGTTAGAAGAATGCATAATGCAGACTACACCTCTCCACCGTTCAGCACACACACACAATCGTGCACATAAATATAAGCGCCGTAGACCAAGATCCTAGGCATGAACTCTGACTTTCTTTCACTCTCCCAAGGTTAATTAAGTTCCCTCACAAACTGAGCTCCGTGCCTATTCATTATTCTCTCCCTGACCTAGGGCATAAATATCATCAGGCCTGTGACTTGGCCATGTTCTGTTTTCCTATTTTGCATTTAATGCTGGGACCATACTGCCCTAGATTACCATCAACAACTCTCAGAAAACAAAAGAGGAACGAGTGGCTGTCACTGCTCCAGTCTGCCTAAGGATTCCTCTTTCTGCTTCTTTTGGCCAATGCTCCCTCTACGTTCCCAAGACCCATATTCTGAAAACCTGTCTTAAAAATATAGTCATCCCTAATACTATAATCCCAAAAGGTGTCTAGAATGAGATTGGAAACTCAGCGACTTAGGAGAAGGTCCCCGGCCACAGCTATTACAGCTCTGGTGAACTGGTCTCAAGAAACCCATTTGTCAGCGCACTGCACCTCCTCCCACTGGCAGCGGTGCACGGACACTAACCACACAATCGTTAAGTGTACTTGTACACTTCAGAAAAGATTTGCATTTGTTCTCTGTGCAGACAGAATAAGAGAACCGAAGTCCAACTTCAACCATGTACAGCCTGTTTCTCCCAGCCATGGAGACCCAGCCCTTGGAAATGGCTTCAGTGAGCTGAGCACACTCTCCCCCCGCCCATCCCCGCGCCTGTGCGCTGGTGTGTGCGGCTAGGCTCGCTCTTCGCCTCCACTTCTCACATTGCTCCAGAAGATGAGAGTGGCAAGATGCTGTAGCAAGAGCTTCTTCTCAGTACATTTCCAAATGCTTTAGAGCTAAAGAGGTTTCTGTTGAAATCACTTTAATTTATCAAAGAGTTGTCATCACCTCCTGCTGACCCGTTATACACCTGCTTTAAGGAGGGGGTGGGGGGAAGCATACGTTTAGGCTTCATTGTTAAGGTCATTTAACTGTTAGTGTCTTAAAAATGAAATTGCAGGAAGGGAAAAAGGAGCCACCAATTGCATGCTGTTCTGTTTCTGAGATTCCAATATAAACAAGCTATGTTAATTCCTCTGAATCAATTTATCATGCACCCTGATAGAATGTTCCCTTTATAATTTCTCCTTCTAAGGCCTAATACTCCCCACCCAAATTTTAGCTTCCTTTGATAAATTACTTGAAGTAACCCCTGAAAAAGCTATCCTGCCTGGGCGACATAGTGTTAGAAGTCTTTAAGCTCTGTCTCTCTATAAAATATTTACTTGCAGACTGCAAAGGGGCATGGTATTTAATGATGGATTCATAACTTGAAGAAAAAGGGAGAGAGATTAATATCCATGGATTCAAATAATTTCATTTCAAATACTGAACTTCCACCACTACATTTTACTGGCTTACACAGTAGTGAAGATAAAATAGTTTGTACATGAGGCATGAACAGAGATGATAAGCATATAAAGTAGAAAAGAGTTTCAACATTCAGGAAACTTTTCCTTTTTTAAGATCTTTTATGACTTGAGGACAGATGTACATTTAGGAACTTGCAAAATGTACATATTGATAGTAAGATGTACCTTTATGTAGGAGGTCTTTTCATTTCAGGAGACAATGTACTCCTTCATAATTAAAGGTATTAATTTCTGTCCTTTTTTAAGGTAAATGTTTACTGTATCTCTCTCGCAACAACAGGAAACTTGAAAAACACATTTTACATGCTCCTTCTAAATGCATTCCCTAAGGCTGCAGTTCTTGAAGCTTTAAGGCAGTTTTCATGAGAGCAGCCCTCAGCTGCCTGTCTGTGTGGGTTGGCTATGTGAAGCCCTGGCTCTTTAGCTGGAGCCTCAGTTTTGACAATCTGTAGCCCCTTAGTAAAGAAGTTCCATTCAGATGTTGGAGGAGGGGGTTCTCCACCAAATCGAACAGCTGCTGGGGTGCAGCAGGAAAGCAGAAAGCATAGGAATGAATAAGAAGGGGCTTTTTAAAAACAAAAGGAGCAGGGGAGGATGGAGAGTCAAGCATTCCCCCCTCAAAGTGGATACAGTAAAAGAGAAACATCAGTGAGCAGTTTTACTTAAGTTTAAATCAGTTGCTACCTCTACTTCCCCAGGGGCCACGTCATAAAATTTTGTTTCCTTGCTTTTCTTTTTCTGATTTGTATTATTCTGGGACTATATAAGCAAGAAAAAAAAATAAGATCAACCAAACGAATGCTATTTCTCCTCTATTTTAATAACTGTGTGCTTCCTGTTCCATGTATAGGAGTGGTTATGGTGGAAGTTCCAACAATTCCTAGTATGCAGTCTCAATGTATTTACTAGGTGAATTAGTTAATAAATTAGAGTTCAAGTTTCAGTGTGTGAACTGATCCCATAATTGCTTCTCAGGCGAAGATTTGGGGGGGGGTTGGGTAAAGGTGCATGGGGCTGCAGAGACTAGGCCCCTGGCTCACGATCTCAAAGAGTGTGACAGTGTGAGGGATAAGAAAGGCATCTCTTTGGTGTGGTTCAGATACTCTGGATTGCTCCCTCCTTCCCCCAGCACACCAGTGCAGAAGGGCGCAAACACCACTTCTTCAGACCAGTCCAGCCCAGGCTGTCCACTAAGTAGAGTCTCCTTCGGAAACAGGAGAAGCTGGGCTGGCACTGGCGCCAAGACTTCTTCACAGAGTGCCTCCATCTCGCCCCTATGGAAGGGGCCGGGGGACCTGGCAGTCAGTGCTCGAGGCAGCGAGACCGGCTCGAACTGCCGGCTCAACCGTTGTCCTAGCAAGTGATCTCAAGGAGCCGTGCTGGAGTGAGGGAGATATCAAGACACCTTGTCAGTTCAAAGCATTTTAGGATTGTTTGAAATCCTCTCCACGTCAGCGTAGCAGCCTCTGTATTTGAACAGCTGCTTTGAACAGTGAAAGGGAATGAGCTGAATCAAAACCTGGAGGTGTCTGCCAGAGACACCTTCAACTTGCTTTCATGCGGGCGGAGAATGGCAGGCACTCCGACTGTGCCCTGACCCGTCAGCACAAAGAAAGGCGTCTGCGACGGTGGGACCCGGGAAGGACGGGTGTAGAGGACAAAACCTTCCAGAACCTAGGTCTGGAAGGAAGAACCCAAGGAGAAGTCGCGCTGGGAGGCAGACCGGGAAGCCCAAGCTGCTCCGGATCCTGTGTTCGCGCAAACCGGGCCCCACCGCTGGCTGAGAGGCGGTGATAGCTTGGGGGGAGGTGGGACTCAGCCATCCCGAGCGCCCGGCCCTGCGCAGGGGGGGGGGGGGCGGGGGGGTTGGGGTGTAGCGATTGAGGCACGGGGTTAGGGTACTGCTATGCGTAGTTCTGGGGAGTTACTGGATATATTAAACTCGGTAGATGTACCCGGGCTCACCCTGGTAGGAAAAGTTTCCGTTCCTTCGCTTGCCAGCGAAATAATGCTTGGCTAAGAGCCGGAGCGGAGACCCGGGGTGTCAACTGAGTAAGGATCTCCGAGTATTCATCACCGGTGAAGTCCCTTTACAGGAAGGAAGTTTTGATGTACACGTGCAACCTATTCTTGTTCCCGCACACTAGCGCCCTACGGTGGGGGGGAGAGAGGGATAAGGAGACCGGGAAAAGGAGGGACTTTTTTAATTGACTCAGAGCCAAGCCTCTTCGGTTCTCTCGGAGATGCCTCTGGAAACTTCACTCTTCCCTCCAGCGTATCTTCCAATGGACTGCAGAAGGCCTTGTCTCTCGACAAATGTGAAACCCAGAGAAAAGCAGACACCTGCCCCGAAAGGTGGGAGAAAGGACCAGCTGCTTAGCACTCAGACGCAGCCCTTTCCTAGGGCTGTATTCCTGTATCAGTGGGAGCTCTGAGCTCCTAAGCTCAGAAAAAAAAAAGAAAGGCGCAGCGGGCCAGGAGGACATGTGGCCAGGGAGCGGCCTGCGCGCTCCCATGGCGGGGCGAGAGCCACGCGCCCTGTGCAGGCGGCGAGAGGCCCAGGCTGGGTGCCGGTAGTCCTGCCTGCCATCCAGCCCTTTCGGTAGCTGTTGAGGAGCTGTGAGCTCCAGCCACTGAGTCTGCGCGCTCGGAGGCTCTGACTTTTTAGTTTTTTCCAAGCTGGTTAAAGTTTCGGGATTCCGAACAGCCCCCAGGCGTGCGGCCAGAGTAGCTCCGCGCTTGCGCTGCGACCGAGTCCCACGCTGTGTCCTTGCCTCGCCGCGCGGGTGCGCGCGTGGGGGTGCAGGTGCGTCCTGCTGGCGGCCTGTGGGCTCGCTCCTCCCCTAACCATTTCTCTCTCTCCCACACACACGCTCATAAACACAGGACACGTGGAAACTCTCAGCCAAAGCGCCTTGCCCAGGCGGGTGCTCAACGCGGTAATTTATAAACAGCTCAGCCACTCCCCAAAGAGCGCGGCTCCTTGTTAGTCATGATGAATTTTCTGGCCCGCTTCAGCCTGCTGTCTAGAATAAGATGCCCAAAAGCCCCAAAATAGTCCCTCTGAGCGTTGATTTGGTCTCCCTCACAAGCCCAGGTCTGCTGGCAGAGCCAGCACTAGAGCCACTACACATATTGCCAGAGGTGAGAGGTGGAGAAGCGATTGGCGTTCGGGTTTTTTTTCCTTCCCGGCACCAACTTTTGATTCGCTTCGCAGTAACCGCGCGGCACATCCGGCCCTGTGTGGCCATCACACCGCTCCAGCCTGGGTCCGCTACTGAGTTGTTGCTACCCGGCTTGCGAGCTCCTAAATGCAGCAGGCACCTGCTCTGGGCGGCTAAGGAACTGACGGCGCGACGCGCTAGAGCTGGGCAGAGAGGCGCCACGGGTGCACATGTCCCGCCGCGGTCTTGCTCCGGAGCTCGCCGCTGAAGGCTGGGCAGAGAGGTTAGCAGGGGAGCGCCTGAGAGAGTTAGGCACCCCACCTGCTAGCTCTTGCACAAGTTACTCATCAGGAAGGTTGCCCCGGCGTAAGCACATTTGTTTTCACATACCTTTTCTTCCTTCCTCTGCAGCTAAGGGGGGGAGGGAAGTTGCACCCACAAGCTCCAGAAGCGCTGGGAAACCCGCACGCGGCGCCCTCTGTGCGGCTCGCTGGAGCACCCCTTCCCGACTCGGAGGCCACCCACACCCGCCAGCGCTCCCGCAGCCTCGCACCCAGCGAAGGTCTGCCCACACAGGTTCTTACTTTTCTAAACCAAAAACTGTGCGCGCGCCCGTGTGTGAATCTGACAGAGCGACTTTTAGAGTTTTGTTTTATTTTCAGTCCAGACCGCTGCACTGTACCAGCAGACAACTCTGAGCCGGGATGGGAGTCTCCCACCGGCCGTGGCGCCAGCGGAGCCTGCTTCTCTTGGGGCTCTTTAGCCGAGGGGCTGGTTGAGAGTCTGAGCTAGCCGCGGGGTAGAAAAGACTGTTATTCGCGGCAAAGGTGTCAACACATCCTGGAAGATGAGGCGTTTGTGCATTGAAATTCTAACCTGGGATGGAAGGAGTCTTGAACTGGGAACAAGTGCGGCTCCTGGCTCTAGGTTTAAGAGATGCTGGTGTGTGTTTGTGTCCCTAGGAGAATAAAAATCAGACTCCCCCTGGCTCCGTGCTATCCAGGCTTTCGCTTTCTCCCTCCCGCGCCTCCCCACCACAAAGCCCTATTGAGAAGAGAAACTAGACGCACCACCCCCCCCCCCCCCGGCCTCCCCAACCAAGTCTTCCAAGTGGCTGTGGTCGATAAGAGCGCCTGGACCGCCCCCCTGCCTGGCTTCTCAGCCTGGGAGACAGATGAGGGGCGGGGCCCACCCAAGAGGGGGCGGAGAAGGCCCTGGGTGAGGAAGAGGGGGGGGGTGAGAAGTGAGAGAATCTGAATCGGGAGACTGGAGCAGACCTGGAGGAGGGCTAGGACGACTCTGAGGCCTAGGGAGGAGGAAGGGGCAGCTCTGCGCCAATCAGTGACGCCGGTCTGGGAGGTTGCTAGCGGTATCCACGTAAATCAAAGGGCGCAGAGCCAATGGGAGGGGGCGGAGGGGGCGGGGCCGAGGCGCGTGCCGCTGCGAGCCGGCGCTGCCAAGAGAGCGGGAGAGAGCTGGAGAGAGCAGGGAGAGGGGGGAGCGCCGAGCGAGTCAGAGAGTGAGCGAGAGCTAGAAGGAGGGAGAGGAGGAGAAAGAGAGCGAGGGCGGCGGGCGGCGGCAGCAGCAGCAGCGGGAATAGCAAGAGCAGCAACAGAAGGCGTCGGAGCGGGCGTCGGAGCTGCCCGCTGGGGGAGAGAGAGAAGAGAGAAAGAGTGAGCGAAGAGAGGGAGCCCGAGGCGAAAAAGTAACTGTCAAATGCGCGGCTCCTTTAACCGGAGCGCTCAGTCCGGCTCCGAGAGTCATGGCGACCGCAGCGTCTAACCACTACAGCCTGCTCACCTCCAGCGCCTCCATCGTGCACGCCGAGCCACCCGGCGGCATGCAGCAGGGCGCGGGGGGCTACCGCGAAGCGCAGAACCTGGTGCAGAGTGACTACGGCGCGCTGCAGAGCAACGGGCACCCTCTCAGCCACGCTCACCAGTGGATCACCGCGCTGTCCCACGGCGGTGGCGGCGGCGGAGGTGGCGGCGGTGGCGGCGGGGGCGGGGGCGGGGGTGGCGGCGACGGCTCCCCGTGGTCCACCAGCCCCTTGGGCCAGCCGGACATCAAGCCCTCGGTGGTGGTGCAGCAGGGCGGCCGCGGCGACGAGCTCCACGGGCCAGGCGCCCTGCAGCAGCAGCACCAGCAGCAGCAGCAGCAACAGCAGCAGCAGCAGCAGCAACAGCAGCAGCAGCAGCAGCAGCAGCAGCGGCCGCCGCATCTGGTGCACCACGCCGCCAACCACCACCCGGGGCCCGGGGCATGGCGGAGCGCCGCGGCGGCAGCGCACCTCCCACCCTCCATGGGAGCGTCCAACGGCGGCTTGCTCTACTCGCAGCCCAGCTTCACCGTGAACGGCATGCTGGGCGCCGGCGGGCAGCCGGCGGGGCTGCACCACCACGGCCTGCGGGACGCGCACGACGAGCCGCACCATGCAGACCACCACCCGCATCCGCACTCGCACCCGCACCAGCAGCCGCCGCCGCCGCCCCCGCAGGGCCCGCCGGGTCACCCAGGCGCGCACCATGACCCGCACTCGGACGAGGACACGCCGACCTCAGACGACCTGGAGCAGTTTGCCAAGCAGTTCAAGCAGCGGCGGATCAAACTGGGATTTACCCAAGCGGACGTGGGGCTGGCGCTGGGCACCCTGTACGGCAACGTGTTCTCGCAGACCACCATCTGCAGGTTTGAGGCCCTGCAGCTGAGCTTCAAGAACATGTGCAAGCTGAAGCCTTTGTTGAACAAGTGGTTGGAGGAGGCGGACTCGTCCTCGGGCAGCCCCACGAGCATAGACAAGATCGCAGCGCAGGGGCGCAAGCGGAAAAAGCGGACCTCCATCGAGGTGAGCGTCAAGGGGGCTCTGGAGAGCCATTTCCTCAAATGCCCCAAGCCCTCGGCCCAAGAGATCACCTCCCTCGCGGACAGCTTACAGCTGGAGAAGGAGGTGGTGAGAGTTTGGTTTTGTAACAGGAGACAGAAAGAGAAAAGGATGACCCCTCCCGGAGGGACTCTGCCGGGCACCGAGGATGTGTACGGGGGGAGTAGGGACACGCCACCACACCACGGGGTGCAGACGCCCGTCCAGTGAACTCGAGGGGGGGAGGGGCAGAGCGTGGGGCTCCCCCTCCCCTTCGGTGCAGGGCCCTTCCTTGGCGCCCTGTTCCTTCTCTAACTTCTGATTGTTCTTTTATTTTTAATTATTATTTCCCCGTCCCTAAAAAAAAAAATAATAATAATAAGGAAAAAGGAAGCAACTAACACACTGGACTATCCTTTAAATGGTAGCAGGTGTAATGATGTGTTTTGACCTTTGCAGGCGAATACCCAGGCAATGGAGTGGAGTGTCTCCTAGAGAGAGTGAGGAGAGTGTGTGATAGAAAGAGAGCGAGCGAGAGCAAGAGAGATGGCAAGCACTGAAATAAATACCTGGCAAAACTAAACAAATTACCAAAAAGAAAAATAATCCACCAAACCGTGATAAACACAAAACGCAGCTTCCTGGTGCTTGGAGTTGGCACATGCTGCTGTGTTTATGGGACGTGGATACCCATCAGGAAAGAGGAAAAAATACACACGTTCCTTGACCTAGGCAAAATTTAACCACATAAATTTACACTGCAAGAAAATTGAAGTTTACATGAACAAATTTGCGAACATATTTTCTCTTTCTCCCCACCGTTAATTTCGGAATTGCCGGTTTGGGTTTTGTCTTTCTTTATTCAGTGGAGAGAGTTGAAGCCAGCTCCTGGCCCTCTGCATTTCCGATGTTCTTGTGTTGTCCCTTGTTCTGTTGTGAACTTTGGTTACCTGCAGATCCCCCTCAAATTGGTGTAACACTCATTTGTTCCTCTTACCAAAGCAAAACGATTGGCTTCGTACAAAATAAATACTTCTCTGCTTTCAGGAAATGTGGATGGTCTACCTGCTTTATCCAAGGCAAGAATCCAGCTTGGAATTAAAAATAGTAGTCAAACACTGATTTTTGTTACAAGTCACAAAGTAAACTTCATTTTCAGGCAGTGTTTCTTGGGGAGGTTAAAGGGGGAAAGAAAAGAAAAATCGATAATGAGTGACTGATTGCTTCATTTTATCAGGCGGGTCCATTGTGAAAGAGCTCAGAGGGAACGTGGAGGTTAAATATATTTCCAGAGTTGTCCAACAGAAAGTGGCACTTTGAAGAGAACTAGGGAAATACACATGCTCAGATATCCCTATCTAGTTCTCTGCCATCAGTTTTAATAGCTTAATTATGAAGAATTATTTCTGCTGACAGCAGTTAAACTTTATTCCTTTAACAGCATTCCTTAAAACATTAGGAAAAACCAGGAACTTAATGGGGTATGCATAAACTACAGTGTTTTTTAGCACATAAAAACCCACAGGCATACATAGAGTATCAGGTTTTGTCTTCAGTAGCTCATTTGTTTATCAAATCATATTCAGGGTCCCACACCCTCTTTTCCCATAATTTATTACAGAAAATAGCAGTTTGACTTGGACAGCTTCCCCCCCCCTCTTTCACTAAGGAAGGTGAAATAAGTGAAAAAAAAATGCTATTCTCAATCCTTCCTTTCTCCCCTTTATTAATAGTTTTAAGTGCATTTTTGACCTTATCTTGATGGAAAACAGTTAACTCCAAACACAAAAGACTCTACTGGGAAGTGTAGGTGAAAAAAACTTGTAACTGTATTAAAAATAAATACCATTAAACTGTGATCAGTTAAATTAAAAAAAATTAGCACAAAAGGGCGCTAAAAGGTAAAACACTTTATTAATTGTCAAAGTTTAGGGCTTTTTCTCTGGTTAGGTATTAGATAATTTTTTTTTGTTTTAAAACATTTAAATTCTCACTACCATGAAATTATGGTTCAGCATCACATTAGCATCACACTCCGTAGTCTTTAAGGTTTTAGGAAATATGCTTTATATTCTTTTCAAACACCTGTGATTGTTTCATTTTCAATGTTTTTGAAAGATAAATGGTGACTTATAATGGGCATATTTATTTGCCTGTATTTCATTTCCCCCAATGAATGTCACAAGGAGATGGGCACGGAGTTGCTTTGGGCAGCATCACACGGCCTGTTCCTGAATATGGGGACTGGCGTTCAGTGAAGCCATCCAAAGCAGGGCAAATAGCCAATGGTAAAAGGAGGAAATGAATTTGCAGATACTTATTACCAAGTAGGTAAGGTCAGGAGCTGGAGTTCAGGGGATGTGCCTATAGCTCCTCTGACTCTTATAGGTTTACTAAGAGGAAAGTTACCACTGAACCTTACCACTATGTATATATGTTTAATATCTGTCTTTTGAAATGCAGAAATAGTTTAAATGTTTCTTTGTCTATTTTTCTTTTTTTAATGCTACCCAGGGAAATATTTTCATATCATTTTTAAGTGGCCTGCCTCAATGTATATTTATTTCTTTTGAAGCAAAAAGGTTCTGGAAACTGTTTTTCTGTAGCTTTAAATGAGTAGGTGAGCAAAATCTATATGGGATGTAATTTTTTTTGTTCAGTCTCTTTAAAAAATACTTTGTTTTGGTACATTTGGTTGTGCTTGTGGGGAAAATAAAAACGCAGAGATCCTTATATATTTATGTTAAAGTAATATTTTATTATCTACATAAAACAGAAATGCACAATACCTTCATAGTTTGTTCTAATTATTGAAATATTTTTATTTTATTTTTAAAGATAGTGCCAAGTTTTAAGGGGTAAAAAAAAAAAAAAACCCTAGACCTTAAACTGACTGAGTCGAGTTGTGTGTAAAACACTTCCCTTCCTTTATACTTCATAAAGTTTTGGAATAAATCTTATGCATATATGGCCAGGTTTCATGTTCATAACTTTCAGAGGCTTTTTTTTTAATGAAGATTATTGTTCTCATTCACTTTTCTTTGCAAAAACTATCAGTCCCAAATCTTTCAGTAAGTATGCCTGTAGCATTAAGTCGAAATGGTCATTGGGTTTGAGCTTTAAATGTTTGCCATTTCATGATCCAGCAAAGATACATTTATCCCTTTTAAATATATGCAGATGTCCTCACATCTTCCTTCCAGGTTAGCTGTACTTTATCCAATCATGCTGTTTTGGAGAACATCAGTGAAGCTAGGTGGACTTTAATCTCTACCCACATGTCCTCACATAATTTCGGATCTTCAGAAAAACAGGGCTTAATTAGGGGATTATTATTCACATATTTTTCAACAAAGAATAATCCTGACAATATACTCTATGTGTATTTACCAAGTGATTAGAGGTAGATTCTATATTTATTCCTGTCAGGTTTACAGGAAAAGATGGGTTTTACAATGGTTTAGATATAATAGTGTCTATTTCTCATCAAGCCAAATAAGCAATCTCTAAAACAAGAAAAGGAAAAAAACAAAGTACAGGAGTCACTCAAGCGGTGATGCTAATAACATTGCTTCAGACAATCTCAGATGGACACTACACTTATCAAAATCCATTTTAAGGTTAGTGAGAATTTCAAGTAGTGTTGAGTTAGTTTACAAGTTTGCTGATGTATTTAAAGTCCTCCTTGGAACACTGGTTTGAGTCTCAATGTCCATTTTGAAAGGTAGTTTCTGGGCTTATTAAATGTGATCATCTTTTCTAACTCCTAGTCAATATCACACAGGTCCCAAACAGATTCACCCAAATGATCTTATCAATAGTCTGAAGGAGAAGTGACAGAAAGAAGAAGTGTTTTGTGACCGCAGACATGCTGATGGGTGAAATGTTTAAGCTGGGTATAGATTTTGAGTTCTGGGTCAATATCCTCCTCCACTGTAGGCAGAAAACAAGCAGCATGTGCCCTCTGCAGGGCATTTTAGTGGACCTAGAAAAGCCATTTTTGTTCTTAGCCACAGAGGCTACTGACTGGAGACTATCACATGTTAAGAGGATACACAATAGTTTTGACCCATGCTTGCTGTTCACATCCTAAGACTACCTGAGTAGTTCCCTCACCAGCCTGAGGAAAGTATTATATAATAAGGTGAAAAACTCCATAACTGCCACTTGGAGAAATCTGTGAGACAGTCTTCACTGAGATGTTGGTGAGCCACAGCAACAAACCCTTCCCCTAAAGACAATAATGCAGAAGACAGCCGTCCTGAAAGGGCCCCCATGTTTCCTCAAAATACGTCATTTTTAAAATTTATGGTATATGATGGGGAGAAATGATCCTGTAAGAAAGAGTTATGTGAAGGTCAGATGAAGGGAAGGGCCATGAATAATATTATGCTTGGCACTTCTGAACATTCTCCGTTCCCAGGAAGTAACCACCTTTATATTTCAGATGGCAGCAACAAAAGCACTCTCCTTGTCCCCTTCCCCTCCTGCTCAAGACCAGTGGGAGCCACATACTGGTTGTCAAAATTTTCTGGTGAAATGGCTTTGGTGAAGGGACTGCTCTATCTTCTTCCTTCTCCAAAAGCAACTAATAAAGAAATGCAACAGCAACAATGGTGGGAAAGTGGCATTGGGATATTGGTACCTGCACATGTTGTTGGCGTGCTGCCTTCCTCTGCCTTTCACTTGCTTTACTAGAAAAGCAGCTTGAGTGGTGCTAG
This sequence comes from Loris lydekkerianus, assembly GCA_963574355.1. Taxonomy (NCBI): domain Eukaryota; kingdom Metazoa; phylum Chordata; class Mammalia; order Primates; family Lorisidae; genus Loris; species Loris lydekkerianus. The sequence continues at coordinate 16,237 of CAUYPK010088025.1, read as the reverse complement.
GGAGTGGGGTAAGATTATCTTTTATCACTAGTCTCTGATTTGTCTTTGTTGATTTTTCAATCAGTTTATAGAACTCTGTTCTGTGTAGAATTGAATTTCTACACAAGTTAAAGAATGGTGCTTGTACAGAAATGGAAAGATGGTTAAAAGTAAGGGTCAAAAGTAAAAGAAGTGATTCTTTGGATCTGCTGTATATTTCAGTGAGTAAGGCAAAGGGACAGTGTTTATCAGCACCAAGCTCTAACCAACTGAGTAACCGTCCAAGCTTGTTTTTATTTTAAATGAAAGAAAAAGATGCATCTTGAATTACTGTGAAGCTTGACAGTATGGCCAAAAGGGATGCTAAGTTTTATATAAATAGGTTACCTATTTTGGAAAGTTTACTTCTCAGTGAGGCGTAGTCTCTGAACAGGAGGCAAGATGGTGGGAGGAGAGAACCAGGACTTCTGATGCCGGCTCCCACCACTAGATTCAGGACGAGAAACAATGCAAAAGTGGCAGAGGCCTGCAGCCCAGCTACCAATCCTGGAATTGAGACGGGCCTACATCTTCAGAATGTAGACTAGTGTTATTTTAATGGACCCCTTCCCTAGAGGTGGGTATGGGGGTGCCAGAAGATGGCTTTTTAGTTTTCTTTAAGGTTTTGCTTGGTGATAGAGATAAAGAAACAATCAAAATATTTTCACATTTTTCTGGTGTTTGGTGGGAAGCTAGAAAATTTGTTCTCGCCTTTAAAAGAAAAAAAAAGTTAATTAACTTTATCATGTAGTACCTTTCCTTTACCATAATAATGCCACTGCTTGGCTTAGCTGTTAGAGGTTTTAGAAACAATACCTTATCCCATCAAAACAACCCTTGGCCTCTCTCATTGTTCCTAGAATTCTGATTGTTGGTAACATTAAGTTGTATTTCCTTTTTAAAAAAATGTCTGAAATGTTATTTAATACACTAGTAAAAGTGCATCTATATCTTAAAGTTTATTCCTTCCACGTCTTTCTGAGTTTTTATAGCTCTTTGTCTGGGATTGGGAAGGGGGGCTTCTACATATGCGGTTTGTGCTCCAGGAGCCTGGGCTCTGGAGAGGTCTGTAGTTGGCGGCAAACAGCTCTCTGCTCTCAGAATGGGGAGCTGTCATCTAGAAAAAAGAAAGAAAGAAATGCCCCCACAAAGATGTAGTTGTCAGCGATTTTAGAAAGACAGGGGACCATTAGGACCCCATCTGAGCGATATGAAGAGGTTTTTGATTGTTATGAATTTGTATACGATTAACTCTCCGTGTGCCAAACGACTGCAATAGCAAACCTCACGGTAGAGTAAATTTCAATCTGAGTCCTTTTGATTGGGGTCATATGTTTTCCTCCTACCAGTGTTTCCTCTGGGTTTGTTGTTTTAAAATGGTGGGGGCGGGGGAGCCACACACACCAAAAATTGTGGCCACAGAGTTTGGTAGTAGTGTTGGAAAAAGAAAGTTTCTTGTGGGTTTGTAACACAAATTAGCCATTGTAAATCACCGGGCTTCAAGGTTTCGGACAAATCCACATGGAAAGAGTTGGGAGCTCTTTCCCTCCTCCAGTTAAGACATCTAATTCCGCCAAAGTAATTTTTATGCAACCTTTTATGTTCCACAGCACAGGACTGTGATGAGAATTATTTGACATTGATAACTTTTTGTTGATGTTGTTTCCCTAACAAAATGATGTTGCTCCTGCAAAGTTGGGGCTGCGCCGGCGCAAGGCGAGCGAGCGTGCTGCCGGCCGGCACCTGGTGATGCTCAGTAGGGTAAGAGCTGCCAGGCCTCGCTGCGTCCCCACCGGCAGCCCTGGTCGCTGACAGTAAGGAAGGCCCAGGCCTCCCCGCTCGCCTCGGCAGGGAGGGAGAGAAGTGACAGGAGCGGGGCATTCCCTGTCCTCCCAAGCCTGGCTTCGCTCAGGGACGCTGCCAACAGCTCCCGAGTGCTTGCTGGAAATCAGGAATTCTCTGTGTCGCCCCGGACCCCCGGGGGAAGGGTCAACAGCTTGGACGTCCAGAGCGGTTCAACTCTCTCCCTTCCCCGGGAGGCCCGCTGTGGGGGCACAGACAAGTGATGGGTTTGCCTGCGGGAGGCTGAGGCCGGCGGCGGTGGGTCGTAGGAGCACAGATGTCTTGGGGATGTAGGCGCACCGGGGAAGTAGGATGGCAGGGCCTCTGGGGTTCTAAGGGGCGCGGAGGCGATCTGGAGTCGAGGGCCCACAGGAAAGAGAATCTCCTAGCTTTCCGCCTTCCCGCCTTTTCCGCATGAATCTGCAATCGGACCCAGGAATTGGCTTCCGCGTGGGAGAGGCAGTGGTGGGAGACGGTGGCCCCCCATAGAAAAGAGAAGAAGAGGCAACTGCAGAAAAGCTGGGGAGAGGAAAGGGACAGCCGCTTGGAAGTAGAATAGTTTGGGCTTCTGGTTTGGGAGGGAAAGAGAGGGAAGGAGCAGGACACGGAGAGCTGGGGAGTGCAGTTCTGAAGCTGTGCCCTCCAGCCCCCCCCCAGTCCAACTTCTACCTTGGCCCCTGCCTCCAGCGGCGAGGAACCTGCCCTCTAAGCGCTGAAGCTTGGAGGAAAAACGGATCCCTTCAACCCACGGGAAACCGGCCCCTCCCTGCTGGGCCTGAAGTCCGTTCCCAGCAGAGGAAAGTCAGTTTCCCAAAGAAGGGACCTGGGGCCCCTTCCGAGCACCCTGTCATTTCAGGCCAGAGAGCTGCGGGCCACTGGCCGGGAATGGAGGCCTGGGGTGCGTTTCCCCGAGCCGGCCCTCGCAGGGCGATGGATGCCCCTCGTAGCCCTCCGGGGCCCCTGGGAGGAGTCTCCCAGTTCTTAAAAGCGTCGCAGAAGGGAGCTGGGAGTTGTAAAGCCGCCTTTGCCTCCCGGAGGTGAGGCCAGGCTGGGGACGTGGGTGCTTGCGGCCTGGCTGTGCGGCAGAGACCCGGAGGCGGGAAGCTGGCTGGGGAGAGAGGGAAGGCTCGCAGGGGCAGGCGCAGGGGCTCCCGAGGGGCGCAAGTCCGTGCTGGCAGCCGGCCTGGCCTCCGCCGCCGCGGCTGGGGCTCGGGTTTGCTCCTGCGGTGCGGGCCTGCGGCCACTCACCGGGCCCCGGGGCCAGCCAGGGCGGGGTCGCACGCAAACAAGGATGCTTCTATTTACTCGCCTCTGCCTGTGGATTTCTAAGACATTCAGCAGGCACAATCATTAAACTAATTTGTATTTGATTGTTTGGGCGGACGGAGGGTAGTTTTATTGCGCTAAGCATTCAAGCAGGCACGCATCGCTGATTACCAGTATACATTAAATAAAGTTGTTTGTACACATTGTCTTACCACATATAGGCAGAGGCTTATTATTCTAATTACTCTAATTAGTGCATTGAAATGTTTTCTACTTGATTTGAGGAGACAGTGATTAGTTCTATTACTTCTTTTAACTCGTATTTTATGGAAAACTGTTGGTGCATGTTCAAATTACTTTATTTGCCCCTGGAATATAACGTTGACCCAAACGCAGTGAACTGCACGGCCCTTGTGGGGCCCCGACTTTGATGTGGGCCTGGGCTTGGGAGAGGCGTCTGTTATTTATTATTTTCCCTCCCACCCGCGTTGCCTGGTCTCTCGGCGCCCAGCCCGCCGCCCCCACCCCGTCCTGCGCCCCAGATGCGCGCCCCGCTCTGGCCGAGTCAGAACAGACGTCGACCCCAAACCTGCTCGGACGCAGTACCGCCGGCCTGCTGCCCTGCTAGTTCCCCCGTACGATTACTTTTAAAAGACTCCCTTAAGCATATTTTCCGTGAATCTGTTTCTTGTGCTTTAATGTTACTATTAATTGATAAGATCAGCTCATCAAACATACTATTTCGATAGGGAATTGTAATTAAAACCTTAATCCTGTTTGAGACTTTTTTCCCTTTAAATTCCTTTTTCTTATGGAAGAGGTGCAAAGTTCACTATAAAAGTATTATAACAGGGAGATTAATTCGTTATCTAAATAACAATCTTTGCTATTGATCCACCGTACTTTCCGCCACCTTTTGTGTTGGTCCGGAGGCCCTTAAAAAGGAGAGTATGACAAAGCAGAAGATTTGGACCGATCCTCGCAGACTCCGATCGACTTGGGAAAGCGAGGGGGTCTGCGGTCCTCCCCCCTTAACCACAATCTGAAGACGCTGCAGAGGTGGGTCCTGCCGACCCCCGAGACGCCACGGGGAAAGCGCAGCCCCAGAGCTGCAGGCCTGGGAGCCCGGCTCCTCCACGGTCCTCTCTCCTCGAGAAGGGAGATCTGTTCAGTCTCTAGGTAAATATTCGACCGTTTCAGCTTTTACTTTTAATATTTAAACTCGGATTATCCCGTCTCTAAATGCGCGCTCCTAACCTTTGCCGGTGGCTGGGATGTAATAAACGCGGCCTGGGCGGGGCGCTCAGCAGCCTCCGGTCCCCGCCGCCGCCTCCCGCCCGCGTCCCGCCCCGCCCGGCGGCCCCGGCCCTCCGCCCCCCGCCGCCCGTAGCCACAGCCGCGCGGGAATGAAATCTGCGCCTCCCGGCAGCTGACGGCTGAGCATCCAGGACGCTCGCAGGCGGGGGAGGCCGCCCTTTATCCCGGCAGAGGAGTCCTCGGGGCTGCAGATGGAGACGGGCACCCCCGCGGCGCCCGGGAGGAGAAAGAGCCCGGGCCCAGGAGGAGCAGCCCCGGGGAGGGGAGAGGGCAGGGACAGGAGAGGCCGGGAGGTTGGGCAGGGTCGCCGATGTGTGTGTTTGGGGTGGGGGCAGCAGACCCTGTCAAATCTATCTCCCTTCCTCGAAAACCCTCTTTAGGAAAGGTCATGGCCCCAGTTTGAGAAGAAGCGCAAGAATTTCTGGAGCGAAGAGGAGCGTTTGTGCTCCCAGGTCAGCTCAATAGTCCGAGATTTTCTTCTTTTCCAAGAGCTTTCCCTACTCACACCCTCCTCCTTTCCCTCTAACAAAGTCTTCTTCCCCCACGCGCATACTTGTTATGTAACAAAGTCTCCCCGGCGAGTTTAACTGAAGAATAAAGGACACGCTAGCCCCACCCCTCCTTTCTTCCCTTTGCCTGCTTCCTCCCGGCTCTCTTCCCCCGGTGCATCTGTTCTCGGGACGTCTGCCCCGGTGCCCGAGAAGGCCGCAGGCTTTAGCCGAGTAGAACTTTGGCGCCCCACAGTGGCTTCGGCTCGGAACTACTCTCGATTTTACGGCCCCCTAATCAGTTCAAATGTCTTTAGATCTAATTCTCCTTTCCCCAGTTCCTCCCTCCTCACTCTACATTCTTTCCCCTCCTATCCAAACACTTATGAAAGTGACTATGTACATGACTCATAGAAAAGTTTCTGAACATCCAGTTCTAGGAAGTTCCTAAGTAGAGATTTGAAAAGTTTCCTCGAGGGACCATATGTTCTCTACGGGAAAAGTACCCAAACGTAGGTCCCCAATCTATAGTTCTTACTCGTTGAGACTGTACTAGGCCACTCTTCAGTCTCTCAGCCAAGACCCAGGTTTCCCCCAGCACCACCAAGACCAGAGCACTGGGTCAGAAGCCAGGTAGCTGACAGCAGAGAGACTGCTCCCTCAGCAGACAGAGAGTCCCGCAGATGCCATTTAACCCAGCTCAGGTTTCATCTGACATTTCTTCCTAGAGAGCAGATTTCTACAGTTTGAGAGTTCAGAAGTGAGTTTTCTTAAGTGGTTCCCTTGAACAGAGATCCACCCATGGAAGAATTTTCCAGAATAGGAAAAACATTTCCCCAGAAACTCCCACCACAGTTCAGCCTATGGAGCTGAACTTGGCTTTCTTCCTAGGCCAGTGAATTAGTCCTCCCGCTACACCGTGGTCCGTTCTCACCGTGAGTGGCGCTTCCTCCATCTGCCTTCATTCCCAGTAATGTGACCAGGAGAGGAAGAGAGAGACCGTGACCTATGGGCAGCACCCAGCAGTCCTGGTGGAACCGGGTGACGGCCTTGCAATCAGAACGCGTGCGTTTGTCCACACTCTCCTCTCTCAGCCAGCGACTGGGAAAAGTCAGCTGATATCTTCAAATCTCAGTTTCTCATAAGCAGAATGTGAATAATAAAAATCTTTCCAACAGAAATAGTGCACATGAAGCATTATGTAAAGTGCAAGTCCAAGGTGAAGACTATTGTTGGCAACTACAGTGGCAGCCTCTGCTGTGAAACACACCTGTAGTCCCACCACTTTGAAGGCTGAGGCAGGAGGATGGCTTGAGCCCAGGAGTCTGAGGTTGCAGTGAGCTGTGATGAGGCCACTGCACTCTAGCCTGGGTCACAGAGTGAGACCTTGTCTTAAAAAAGGGTGGGGGGCTTCACATTAGATGCTTATGGTATGTGTCTGTTTCACCCCACGATGACAACAAAATATTTTTTCAACAAGAAACATTTTAACTTAAAAATACTTATGCTTATGGTATGTGTCTGTTTCACCCGACGATGACAACAAAATATTTTTTCAACAAGAAACATTTTAACTTAAAAATACTTATATGTCTACTAGTGTGGAGAAAGAGAAGTGCAGGGACAGTCATCTCAATTGCCACCTCTGATTCTGATGCGTTTTAAGTCGAGGCTGCCACTCACCAGACTTTCTTGCTTAGGATATTCGGGCTCTGGCTTGTAGCTAAAAACCACCATGGAGGCCAAACTGCCCGGCTTGTAGCTCCACTGGGATGCCAAGGCCAGCCCGGTACTTCTACAAAGCACTTTATTTCTTTTACGTCTTCCACACTCTTCACATTTAAAGCGTCCTTCTCTGGGACATTTCTACAGGCCTGAATTAGTCAAGAGAATACTGGGATCGTACACTTACCCCGCCAGCCACACACACACCCACACACCGCAGAAGCCACAGCGTAGGAGGCCGCAACACTAACCCCAGCAGCTTGCCAGGAACGGATTCAGGACGCCAGTGGAGAGGTCCAGGGGGCAAGAGCATCATCCAGTCACCGGGCTCAGAAATAAAGATGGTTTGGACCACAGACACGCCACAGGAACTCCCCGAGACAGCCCCGAGTCGCCGGCAGAGGCGCTGTGGAGGAAGTCGGTCCCCACTCAACAGGGGGGGCGTCCCCTCTGCTACTGGGGGTCTCGTTCCACTCTTTCCATCACCACCGCCAGCCCTCCCTACGGTCCCTTTGGTAGAGGAGGAGTGGCCCAGGCCAGTCCTCCCTTTGCCCACGCGCGAGGAGGCTTTTCGGGGAACCCAGGCAGGGTGGCGTCGTGGACGCGCGGCAGGATCGCGGGCGGAGGACGTGTGTAGCCCAGGGCCGCCCGGCCCTCTTCGCCTTGGCCCCGCAGGGGGGCCGCAGGGCTCTGCTCAAGAACTCCTGTGCTGAGGTGAGAGGCCGCTGGGGCTGGAGCCGCCGCTGCAGGCGGAGCAGGGGGCCTCGGCCTCGTGGGCCTCCCTCTCCACTTTTGGGACACTGGAGACGCCACCTCGCAAAGTCCAGGAAGCCGCCCGGCCGGGAAGGGACGAGAAGCCACTGGTTCTCAGCTCCCGCGGCCCCAGCCCAGCCCACACACGCCCTTGGCTCTGGCTCTCCCCTAGACAGTCGCCTCCTGAACGCCTGGAGGCCTTCCAAGTCCGACTGGGATGGGGGAGAGGGTAGCTGTGCCTGCCTGAGGCTCTGGGGAAGGGAAATCGAGGCAGTGACCAGGACCTTCTGGGAGGATGCAGGTCCAACATGAACCATGAACCAAGGAGTCAGAGCCAGAGGCACTTCCGCCAGGTTACGTACGGGAAAGGCCAAACCACTAGCCCCAAAGACAGGGAAACTTACTACCCAGTGCGGGGTCCCTGCCCCGAGGGGGGGGCCTGCTCCTTCCAACAGGCGTTGCTAATGCAGGCGCAGGTACGTGAGCACACATGCATTCCGGAAGAACAAGCCTAAGTTCAGTGGAGTGGGAGTCTGAAGTAATCAAAGATAGGACGGGAGAGTGATTGAGTAATCTTAGAGAAGAAAAAAAAAAGGAGAAAGGATGCTTTGGCAAGAGGGAGTGGGAGCGCCAGGTAGGAGGCCGCAGGAAATGGCAGAGGGCGAGCGGATTTAATCAGCTGGGCCAGCGAACAGGAGCAGGAGCTGGCAGAAGAAGGCGGCCGCTGAGGGAGACAGTGCACAGCGTTAATTGGTAGAGGGTCTCGAAGAAGTTTTAATTAGATTCAAAAGGCAATTAAGGGGCATTGCAGAGGAGAGAGATACAACAAAATAAGCTTCTGGAAGGAAGAGAGTTGGCCTGATACACAGGGTGGGTTGCAGAGGGTAAGGATGAAAGCAGAGGTTAGGTAGAGAGGAAGCTGCTAGTGATGACCTGACTAAGTGATCAGTCAGAGAAGTCTGGAAAAGATGTGCACATGCTGGTGCCCGGATGGCTGCAGAGGCTAAAAAGAGAAAAAGAGTCATAGACCATCAAATGGGCAAGGATAGAGAGATGAGAACAATAGACAACTGCAGAAACTGTGGTCAGCTTCAGAAGTGGTAGTTTGACTGTGACAGTTTCTCTCTCTCCCTCGGACACAGTCACACACACAAACTCCTGCACATGTACAAGAATCATGAAGTCTTCAGGAGAGCAGGTTTTCAGTAACATTTAACTACTGCATTTATTAAACCTACCTTAAAGGCTGATTCTAGTAAAAACAACTTAATTTCAATTGGGAAAATTTAATGAAGTACCTAACACATGCGAGGCCCTGTCCTAAATGGTGCCTCTGTAACAAATAAAATACGCAGGCAGAGCAAACGAACATAAACCAGAGGCTGCACATTTTTTACATGTAGTAGGTGCTATCTGTGGTATCCAGAAATCTTTATAGAAGCACTGCGGCCCGGCTTCTAGTAACTTCCCATGACTTAAGCCATGTGACTTCCTTTTTTATGTACTTCTGACACATATTTTCATCCAAATGTTTGTTTTCAAAACAGTTTAAAAAAGACTATTTTTTTTTTAAATTTAGATATACATTGAAATTTCCTTGTTTAGCATGTTCAGTCAACTAAAACTGTGGGGTTAGATCTGGAGAGAATACATTTATTTATATTTAATACTACTTCTAGTTAAAGCACAAAAACACCTAAGATTTTCTAGCCTTTAAAAGATAGGAATGGTACACTGGATTACTTTGAGTTAAGAAAAAGGAAGGCAATTTGAATAGAGGCCAGTGGAATACAAATATGTCAGTATTCTCTGGGGTATAGTATAAAGTAACTGAAACTACCTAGTTTTAAATACAGAGCATGAGAGAAGCTGAAAGCTTTTCCTTTTAGATCAAGAATAAGATGGGAGGCTCACTCTCACCACTATTTATTCAATATAATACTGGATGTCTGAGCCAGAGCAAGTAGGCAAGAAAAAGGAATGAAAGGCATCCCAATTAGAAAGGAAGAAATAAAATTGTTTCCTATGACATGATTTTACATATAGAAAACCCTAAAGATGCCACCAAAAAACTATTAACCTCTTAGAGCTCATCTATGAACACAGTAAAGTTAAAGGATATTAAATCAACCAAAAATCATTAGCATTTCAATACACTGAAAAATAAATCAAGAAAATATTTACAATAACAGCCAAAAAAGTAAAATACTTAGGAATAAATTTAATTAAGGAGATAAAAGCTCTGTACATTCAAAACTGTAAAACATTGAAGAAAGAAACTAAAGAAGATGCAAATAAGTTGAAAGATATCCTGTGTTCATAGTTTGGAAGAATTGATGTTATTATGATGTCCATATAACCCGAAGTAATCTAGAGATTCAATGCAATCCCTATCAAAATACCAATGACATTTTTCACAGAAATAGATAAAACAGTTCTAAAATTTGTATGGAGCCACAAAAGACCTTGAATAGCCAAAACAATCTTGAGCAAAAGGAACAAAGCCAGAGGCTCACATTATCTGATTTCAAAAATATGTTATAGAGCTATAATGGTCAGTACAGCATGCTACTGGCATAAAAACAGACACATGCATGGAACAGAATAGAGAACCCAGCAATAAATCCACATATTTACAGTCAACTGATCTTTAATAAAGGTACCAGGAACCCCCAATGGGGACAAGACAGTCTCTTCAATAAATGGTGTTAGGAAAACTGAATATTCATGTACAGAAAAAATGAAACTTTATATATCTCACCTCATATACAAAAAGTGACTCAAAATGAACTGTGAGACTGCTAGAAGAAAACATAGGGATGAACTTCTTCACTTTGGTCTGGGTAATGATTTTTTGCAATTTTTTTTTTGTTGTTTGTTTGTTTGTAGCATAGGCTACAAAAGCAAAAATAGAAAATGGGATTGCACCAAACTAAAATGCTTTCCATAGCAAAGGCAACAATCAACAGAGTAAACAGACAACCTTTGGCATGGGAGAATATATTAGCCGACCGCAAATCTAATTAGGGGTTAATAACTGAAATATATAAACAACTCAATAGCAAGAAAATAGCCCATTTTTTAAAAAAAAAGAGGGCAAGGGACCTGAGCAGACATTTCTCAAAAGAAGACCTAACAACTTCCCAACAGGTATATTTTTAAAACGCTCAACATCACTAATCATCAGCGAAATGGAAATGAAAACCATAATGAACTATCACTTCACACCTGGTAGAATGGCTATCCTCAAAAACATAAAAGATGACAAGTGTTGGAGGGGATGTGGAGAAAAGAGAACACTTGTATACTGTTGGTGGGTAAATTAGTACAGCCATTAGGAAAACAGTTCTAATAATAGAACCACCACCATATGATCCAGCAATTCCACTTCTGGGTATATATCCAAATGAAATGAAATCCGTATGTTGAATGGTACCTGTACTTCCATATTCATTGCTGCATTATTCACAATGGCCGAGATATGGAATCAATCTAAGTGTTCATAAATGGATAACTGGATAAAGAAATTATGGTACATACGCACAATGAAATACTATGAAGTTTTAAAAAAGAAGGGAATCCTGTCACTTGTGACAACATGGATGAACCTAGAGGACATTGTGCTAAGTGAAATAAGCCAGGTACAAAAAAACAAATACTGAAAGATATCACTCACACGTGGAACCTAAAAAACTTAAACTCATAGAACAGAGAGTAGAATGGGGCTTGCCAGAGACATTGGCTAAAGGGTAAAAAATTTTAGCTATGATAAATAATTTCTGGAGATGTACACCATGGTGACCATAGTTAATAATAATGCATGGTGCACTTGGAAATTTCTAAGAAATTAGATTTTAAATATTCTCATCACAAAAATAGTATGTGAAATGATAAAGATGGTATTAGTTTGATTTAATCACTTCATACTGGATACAAAATATCATGTTGTATATCATAAATATATATAATTTTATTTGCTAAATGTACCTTAATAAAAGTGGGAAAAAATTAAAACAGAACATGAATTGACTTCCATATAATTTCCCTTTCTTGTCTGTAGGCTAACAGTCTAAGTTGGCTCTATTTCCCATTACCTACTTAAAATCAAAACGATCAGAGGGCCTTAATTTTTTTTTCTTGGAAGCTCCCTAAGTAGTACTCAGAAAAAAAACTTTTCAACTGAAAATTTTTGTTAGAAATTAATATTGTTAGGTTCCTGGAAAAAAATGACAAACTATTGTCTGCAACATTTTCCAGAATAAGATTTAGCTCTAATTTGTTAAGGGAATTAAACTTTTATGGAGTCATTTTGCAAGCAGTTTTTTTACATGTAGCCATACTACTCCCACCCCCCACATATTTTACAAAACAGACCATGTCTAAAAACCTGTCAGATGCAGCTAAGTGAGCTAAGCAGAGAGGCTGTGGGCTGGGGCTTGGAGTTAGAAGGTGAACATACCCAGCCAGTGGAGGAGTTGCTGGATGCCCTGTTTCTCTGCTGGCATTGGCGTAGTTGTTTCATTTGGAAAAAAAAAAAAAAAAAAAAAGTAAAATAGTATCAAGTGGGGGATAAGGTTTCAGAATTAACTCTGTAGTGAGGCAACATTTTAGGAAGCAATACAAAAGCTAATTTCTGAAAGAGCTTCATGTGGCATAGCTTCAAATGGTATCTTTCATAGATGATAAATATAAACTTCTTTTTAAAATTTTACAGTTTTTCATATAGAAAGTTATAAAAAATATGTGTAGCTACCACACAGTTTAAGTCCTAAAACATCACACAAGCACGTGTTTTCCCGAGTCACGGCCCCTTGATCCCCTTCTCTCTTCCTCACCTGGGATAACCACCATCTTAAATTTGGTATTTACCACTTCTATAAATTTCTTTGTATTTTTCCACATGTACTTGCATTCTTAAGAGTCTTTCCTATTTTAAGTCTACATGAATGATATATAACTTTTGAATACATTACATTTCATAGAAAATTGTCTCAAAAGCAAAAGAAAAACATCTTGGACAACTGCCACACCTTTCCGACTTACATAATTCAATATTTAGGTTCAATTTGGCTCTTCCAAAGTATTAATTTTTTCAAAAATTGAAACACTGCAGAGCAGAGTAAAAGGCAGAATGGATAGTAATAACAATATTTGTATTTTACCTTTTTAAATAAGAGCAAAACCTATATATTTTACAAATGATCAGCTCAGTTGTATATATCAGCCAAAGAAAATAGACTAGCGCATGTGTGTAACGTCAGAAATATTTACTTCCAAATGAAAAGCAATGTACTTCATTTTGAGTATGTTATGATTATCAAATGGTTCAGGAAGAATTCTACTACGTGTATGAGGGGATCCTGTAACAAAAAGATCCAATTGTCTTTTTCTGCAATTATAAATAAAAACAAAAGTGCGGTAGATTGTTTCCAGAGATGGCCACAATAGCCCCCATCCTGCAGTGAGATTGTGCTGCTCCTCTCATTGAATGGTAGATGATAGCTAGGTTGGTTCTTGTTTTGATCAAGAAAATTCATCCACAGAAATGACCCTACCTACCTTGCATGGCTAAGCTACAAGGGACCTTGTAACTTCTATTCTTACACTATTTGAAGTACTGAGAGATGAGAGAAACAAAGTGTACCAACCACTAAACCACCTGTATCCATGCCCAGCTAATCTGAGAGCTGAGAGAAGCCACAAGTCTACATAATACATAATTAATATGTAATACCCACCAGCACAGCACGAACACATACCAACCTCCAGGAACAAAAGAATTGCGCTATCCACAGAATGTGAGAAAGAATTCATAATAATTATCTTTTTCCTTTCTTCTAAGTTTCATGTTACTATGAGGGTACAAACCACTAGGCTATATAATTTACACATATAAGGTTAAAGTCTGAGTTGTAGTTGTCTTCTGCACCCAAGGAGTGTGCCATACCCATGTGTTGTACCCATTGTGTGGGAACCTACTGAACCACCCTTCTCCTCCCTTATTCTTGAATTTAATTGAAATTTTCTCTTGTGTGGTTCTGTGATTGCTAATCTCCTAGTTTCAAATTTGTAACATTTGAGGGGCTACAATGCAGCAATACACAACTGAAAGGCAGAGTAATATGAGAACGGGTTTGTGCTATAGGGTTAGCATATTTGCACTGCAAGTTCAAATCTCAAGAAAAATGTCACAAAAGAAAGTCCTACCAGTTCTGCATCATCATAAAGCTCAACGTTTAAAAGTCCTTGGGATGCCCTTCCTGCCCAAATCACGGTCTTCTGAGGTGTGTCAAATGTGAAGGAAGGAACTTGCACTAGGTGAAAGTTTTCAAACAACCAGTCCAAATGACACTGTTTGGCCCTTATTACTAAGTGTGTGGGAAATTCTGAATACTCTGATATCCATATTATTTATACATCACCTAGCTCCAGTGAAAATGGCTTTTACAAAAACCTCCACAAACAAGTTCTGATGTGCATGCAGAGAAGAATACCTACACACCAGTCCCACCTCTATGGTAAGTAGTGTGGAGATGCCTCAAAGAACTTAACGTAGACCTACCATTTGACCCAACAATCCCACTACGAGGTATTAACCAAAGGAAAAAAAAAATTTATAAAAAATACACTTGCACTTGAATATTTATAGTAGCACAATTCACAATTACAAAGATGTAGAAACTATCCACATGCCCATCGATGGATTAATAAAATGTGGTATGTATACCACAAAGTACTATTTGGCTCTAAAAAAACAGTGATCTAGTATCTTTCATAACAACCAGAATGGAACTGGAGACCATTCTCCTATGTAAAGTAATTAATGTACTTATAATACAGTAATGCTTATATTTTAAACATCTCTAGGCTAAGACCTAAAAGTAAAGGAATTTGGAGAGTTTTTTTCTTCCTTCACTTAGCAAGTTAAAGAAATAGGTTGCACCAATATGTAGGTGAGTTCCAAAAGTGAAAATATTTAGTAGTCCCTTAACCTTCTGTTTCTGTTACTTACTGTATAGGTAATAGACCTTTTGAGGAAACTACTCTTAAAAGATTCAAAGATTTCATCTAAAAATTGTTCTTATTTGAAATTCCACAACATTCTTAATGAAAAAAAATATTATCTGCATAATTACATTAAATGGCTCCTGGAATACATTACCACTAATGATGTTAATAGAGTTAGTCCAGATGCAAACTATAAAAACACCCATTATCTTTTGTCCTTGAAGGAACTTCATAAATTGCTTCTTTCTCTTATAAGAGGTCTACTGAAGATATACTATAATTTCTGGTATTTTGTTTTGTAAACTGTTCTACAGAGTCTCAGTATCTCACAAAATTTTCTTAGATGATTCTAAAAATATATCCTATAACTTTATACTTTTTTCCATGGCCCAATTTCATATGTAATTGATTTAATGAATGTTTTAGCCAAGTTTTTCTTCCTCGTTTGTATTCAGCCTACAGAAATTAAGTAGCACTGTATGCAACAAAAATATTTTATAAAAAAATTAAATTACCATTATGGGTAATACATGCAAGTTGAAGATAGATTTCATTGTATATCAGAATTACTATGTCAGCTTATAGAATTAAAAAATGTTTGCAATGATAAAGTATTTAACTTAAATATCTGAGTCTCAAGGTCATAAAAAAGCAAAAGTCCTACAAAAATAGTGTTTATTAAAAAACAAAGTAGATGTTTGTAAGGTAGGCAGGAGCATGGTCACAGAAAAGTTTACACTTAATGCTCAATGAATGACTAGACGTCTTAGACAAGGTTTATATAAAGCAAATTTCTATTAGCTTTGCATGACTACATATCATGAACTTCAGGACCTGTGAAATCTTTGAGCCCAGTTAATAAAATGTCTTTAATTTTCTGTATATAATTTGTAGGTCACATGCTTTTTTGTTGGTTTTGTTGGGAAGTATATTTGTTAGAGTTCTCCAGAGAAACAGATCAAATATGATGTATATAGACAGAAAAAGAGATTTATTCTAAAGAATTGGCTCATGTGATCATGAAGGCTGGCAAGTACAAAATCTGCAGGACAGGCTGGCAGGCTGGAGATCCAGGAAAGCCAGTGCTCTGAAAGTCCAGCCTGGAGGCAGTTTGCAGGAGAACAAGTTAGAGTCAACACTGCAGATGAAGTCCAAAGGCAGTCTGTTGGAGAAACTGTCTTGTTCTGGGAGGCCAGTTTCTCTGTTCTCTACAGGCCTTCCAAAGATTGGATGGAGACTATTCGCATTATGGAGAGCAGAATTCTTTATTCAGAATGTGCCAATTTAAATGTTAACCTCACTCAAAACACCTTCACAGATACACCCAAAATAATGTTTAGCCAAATATCTGGGCACCCTATAGTCTAGGCCAAGTTGACACATAAAACTAACCATCACAAGTTCACCCCTGGTCAAGTTGGCACTCGACCATACAAATTTCCTTAAGCCATATTTAATCACCACATAAAGATAATAACTGATTTTAATCATAGAACATGGTAATACTAAGAGATGGCCCTCAGAAATTTCATATATTTCAGACATATGCTTCCTTACTTCCATTATTAGTCCAATTTTCCCATGGTAGACAGAATCAGTCACCCCAATCAAAACCTTGGAGGAGGATTTAAGATGGTGGCTGAGTAACAGCTTCCCTGTAATTGGGCTCGGCGAGTCTGGGGAGACAAGACTCCAGACATCTCTGGCTGGTAGGATCTGCCTATGATCATCCCTTTGAGGATACAGGGAGCCAGCAAGGGACTTCTGGACCCCAGGAGGAAGACAAAAACAGTGGAAAACTGGCAAGTGGCTGCGTGTGT
>CAUYPK010088022.1:0-39318 GCA_963574355.1 Loris lydekkerianus | reverse complement strand
AAATTCATAATTCAAATACTGTAACTATTGTGTATAAGTCACTTAAACTCTAGTTTGAAGGTTAATAGACAAAAGTGTGAATGGAGCTGGAACATATCCTACTTAGTAAAGTATCTCAAGAATGGAAGAAAAATATCCAATGTACTCAGTACTATTATGAAACCAATTTACAATAACTCACACTTCCACATGAAGAATAGATCACAGCTATGGTCCAAGATGAAGGAGGAAGGAGGGGGAATAGGAAGGGAAGAGGGAAGTCAGATTGAGGGAGGATGAATGGTGGGATCACACCTATGGTGCATAATGCAAGGGTCCATGTCAGATCTATTAGTGTAGAGTATAAATGTCTTAACACAATAACTAAGTAAACGAGATGAGGTATATATTAACCAGTGTGATGTAAACGCTCCTAATTCTATATGAAATCAGCACATTGTAACCCATAAATGCATTAATGTATACATGATCTATGTGTTTATGATTGAATAAATAAATAAAAAATAACTGTAACAAATTTCTTAATAGATACACAATATGAAAATATGTAAAATGTAACATCAAAAACTTAAAATTCAAAGAAGGATTGAGGAATAAAAGTATAGAATTTTTGTATATGATGTAAGTTAAGGTGCTATCATCTTAAAATACACTGTTATATCTAAGACGTATTTTATATAAGCCACTAGGAAAACATAAAGCAAAAATCTGTAGTAGATACAAAATGATAAATAGAAATAAATCAATGCATACTACTACAGAAAATCATCAAAACACTAAGGAAGACAGTAAGAGAAGATAATAAGGGACTTACATAGTAGTCATAAAATAACTAACAAAATTACAATGGCAAAACTTTACCTGTCAATACTCCCTTAAATGAAAATTACAATCAAAAGACATAGAGCAGTTGAATGTCTTTTTAAAAATACTGAAATTACTGCCTAAAAAATAACTCACTTTAGCTTTAAAGATGAATGTGAAAAGATGAAAAAAAAAATGGTCCGTGCAAAAGATAACAAAAAGAGAACAGGGGTGTTGTTCATACTTAGACAAAATAGACCATAAGTTTCATAGTAAGGCTGAGTACATTGGGAAAAAACTTTTAAAAAGTCTTAAACTTCATACCACCACCTATAGTAGTACTGATATAGCTACTTTGACATTTATTATAGGTACATTACAGGATAAAAAGCAAGTAAGTTATGTTAAAATCATTAAGAAACAAGATTTCACAAAGCGTAAGAGAAAAGATACAGGTCTAAAGTAAAGGAAGGCAATCTTTCATTTGAAATGGAAATGTCAGTGTGAATTCATGAATTTTTTTCCTTCTTGAAAACAAACCTTACTTTATATCTGTCCTTGTAAAAGAACAGTGAGTACTCTAGTCACCAAATCTTGGTTTGTCAATGCCATTTCCCACTAAAAGGAATAAAGTTCCCCTGAGAAATGGAGAAGCCCAAGTCTGGCACATCCCACCAGGCCAGCAGGCAAACGCTCCCACGGAACCTGGGTCACACTGCGAGGGCCCAGAGGCCCGGCTGAAGGGCTCCTGGTAGATCGGACGTCCTGGACGGCAT
Organism: Loris lydekkerianus; assembly: GCA_963574355.1. Taxonomy (NCBI): domain Eukaryota; kingdom Metazoa; phylum Chordata; class Mammalia; order Primates; family Lorisidae; genus Loris; species Loris lydekkerianus. The sequence goes on along the minus strand of CAUYPK010088022.1, from coordinate 37,738 downwards.
CAAGAACAACTGCCATGGACTGAAACTCCCCAAATACATGAAAAGCTATGAGTCTGAGTTGTTTGTGGAGGTCTCGAGGGCCCAACTCATCATTCTGAAAACCAAGAAAAAGAACCAAGCATTTATCCTGCCTTCCCTGTACAAACTACAATGGCCCAGAATGAGTTTTAGAAAATCACCACTTTGTAACTCCTGATGAACGAACAAATCAATATAATGGTCATATGTAGCTGCTAAGACCATTCAAAGTTTTAGCTTTACTTTTAATGTGAGACCATGAAAGGTTACTGGGGACATTTATCGTGGTGCAGCTGACTGCTCCCCAGTCCCCAATGTCTTCACAACTGGGCAGCACCACATCGACTCTGCCTCCGAATCTAACCGCCAGCTTACAGGCGGGGATGGGAGACGGAGAAGCAAGTTACGTGACACCAGACGTCAGTCATCAGGTGAAGCTAAAGTCACCATTACAGAGGAGAATTCATCCAGTTTTTCCAGCACATCAGTGACAAGATAAAAAAAGGAGGGGAGGGGAACACACATGTAAAAAAAGGAACAGTGCTCATGAGTTAGGGGCCCTATGCCGAGCATTTCACAAGTAAATCACATTTAAAATCTGGTATCTCTACTCTGGGAAAAAGAAAAAAGGTGGAGTGGAGGAAATAGATTGGCAAAATTCCACAAAAATTACTGGAATTAGATTAGGGGCACATGGGGGTTCATTATCCTCTTTCTGCACCTATTGTTTTTAATGGGAAATTTCAAAGTGAAAACGAATGCATCTGGCCAACCCTGACACCGCGCTGCTCTGCCTCCAGGTGCCCGTGGCCGTCCCCATCCTGGTGACTCTCATCTCCGTGTTCCTGGTCCTGGCCCCCATCATCAGCACACCCGCCTGGGAGTATCTTTACTGTTTCTTATTCATTCTGAGCGGCCTCGTGTTCTACTTGCTTTTTGTCTACTACAAGTTTGGATGGGCTCAGAAAATATCAAGTAAGTATCCAGAGAAGGGCTGTTTGGCTGCGCACCGGCCTGTTCTGTCCTGACTCTACCAAGGCCTGTCCATCACAGGACCCACCTGGCCAGCAGGTCTTCCTCTTCAGGACGCAAGCTGCTGTCAGTGTGACACCTCCAGTCCACCCTTGATCTTGTTCCTGTCAAATTACTCTGATAAGTAGGAAGGGAGCACACTATTTTCTTTCCCTTTTTTTTGGAGACAGAGTCTCACTCTGTCTCTCTGGGTAGAGTATTGTGGTGTCATAGCTCACAGCAACCTGAAACTCCTGGGCACAAGTGATCCTCCTGCTTCAGCCTCCCAAGGCTATTTTCTTTTTTCTTCTTCTTCTTTTTTTTTTTTTTTTTGAGACAGAGTCTGAACTCTGTTACCCTTGGTAGAGTGCTGTCACATCACAGCTCACAGCAACCTCAAATTCTTGAGCTCAAGTAATTTCTGTCTCATCCTCCCAAGTAGCTGGACTCCAGGTACCTGCCACAACGCCCAGCTATATTTAGAGACAGGGTCAGACTCCCAGAGTGCTAGGATTACAGGCGTGAGCCACCAGCCTGGCCTAGTTTCCATTTTCAGTAAAGATGGGGTCTAATTCCTGAGCTCAGGTGATCCATCCACCTTGGCGTCCCATGGTGCTAGGGTTACCAGTCATGGCACCTGGCCACTATTTTCTTTTTGATTGCAAAACACACGTAACATAAAATGGAGCACCTTCACCCCGTTCAGCAGTGCTGAGTAACTCACGCTGTGCTTCTCGTCCCTGGGGCACTGTCTCCTTTGCCTGACATGCAGACCTTGTCCAGCAGGCTCAGCAGCAGCCCAGAGACACCACAGAAGATGGAGTTGGGGCTGGGGCCCCAGATGAGGCCTCACCCTGCCCAGGGCACAGGTCTCACTCCCCATTCAGCAACCCACATCCTCATGTCCTTTAGAACAATTGTTTAATAGTCACTTTCGCTTCTAAAAAGGAAGGACTTATGTCAAAGTACATCAACAGAGACCCTGAATTACACTGATTTTTTTGAGGTCTGTAACTGTTTTCTATTCACAACATTTTATCCCTCAGCAGCAGAAAACTCTGGTTATGAAAGCCTTCCAGATCTCCCCAAGAATCTGCCCCAGCAGTGAGGGCACCGAGGTCTGTTTCCAGGTCTCCTTCTCCCTGTTTTGCCAGCTCCTTGCAGACAGGAGCTGGGCCGTGCCCCATCCTGTGCTGGACCAGCCCTGTCTAGCATAGAGCAGCCAGTTGACATTTGTTGAGAAAACACCATTTACACACCTGCCTCTTCCTTTCTCCTGTTTCGCTTGTCTGAATAGGGAAGTCCAGCTGTCCCCTCAGGCTCTCCTGTGAGGTTTTTACTTTACACACCTGCAACTTGGGGAGCACACACTGTTCAAAGTCAGAAGGAGTGAAAGCCACCTAGAAGGCGGGAAAGCTGGCTGGGGGCCCAGGCTCTTCAGCAGGGACTGAAAATGGGGCCTCAGCCTGGGCAGGTGCCAGATCCCCTCTCCCCACCTCACTCCACCTGGAGATGTGGCACCACCTGACATTGGTGCTAAAACCAAGAAAGAGAATTTATTCCACGTTGATTACCCATGTCAAAACAAAAGCAAAAAATACGGCTATATTATTTCTGTTGACAACTCTTTCCTTTCCTGAAATCCCCAACCTCTTTACTCTGATCCGAAGTGAAGCTGAGAAAGAGAGGTTGGTGGCACACTCTACAGGAAGTAGAGAGACTCTATCAGTAGTTCAAGGAAAATAGCTATTTTTTCCTTATGCCTCTGAAATATGAACTGAGGTTTGATTACACTGACAGAGTCCAGCAACCTGATGGCACAAAATAACGCCTCACTTCTCAGCTCTAGAATATTTAACCTGCAATCTGTATTTTCAACAAAATGCAATCTTAGTGACTTCAGACCGAAGAGCCAACTCTTGGTCAGTGGTAGTAAAACACATAGACACAATTGAGTCATGTATATTTTTCTTATAGTATAAATTCTTTGGTGGCAATAAAATACTTAGCAGATTTCCAATTCTGTAATAGGAAATTGAAATACACTTCCAAAGAACCAGTGTAGCTCCTGGAATGGATCGTCATCTCTCAACACCAGCCATGCTGAGTGCAGGGTCTGAGAGGCGACAGACATGTCACCAAAGAGCAAGAACGTCACCACAGTCACCACAGCCAAGGCAAAGCTTTTAGACTCCACTTTTCTTTTCCTTCTTTTTTTCTTTTTTTTTTAAGATAGAGCCTCAAGCTGTCGCCCTGGGTAGAGTGCCGTGGCATCACAGCTCACAGCAACCTCAAACTCCTGGGCTCAAGAGATTCTCCTGCCTCAGCCTCCCAAGTAGCTGAGACTACAGGCACCTGCCACAATGCCCAGCTATTTTTGGTTGCAGCCGTCATTGTTGTTTGGCAGGCTCGGGCTGGATTTGAACCCGCCAGCTCAGGTGTATGTGGCTGGCGCCTTAGCAGCTTGAGCCATAGACTTCACTTTTCTAACTGTCTTGATTTGCTGACTTTTGTTCCAGAGCCCGTCACCATGCACCTTCAGATGCTGATGGAAGTCGTCCCACCAGAGGAAGTCCCTGAGTAACAAGTTCTGCCTCTTATAGCCTAGTCAAAGCTTTGATGAATTTATTTTTGTAAGCAATATTTGTGGTTATTTCTGATTTTTTCTTAAGAATAAAAATGTAGGCTCAGCGCCTGTGGCTCAAGCAGCTAAGGTGCCAGCCACATACACCTGAGCTGGTGGATTCAAATCCAGCCCGGGCCCGCCAAATAACAATGACGGCTGCAACCAAAAAATAGCCAGGTGTTGTGGCAGGCGCCTGTAGTCCCAGCTACTTGGGAGGCTGAGGGAAGAGAATAGCTTGAGCCCAGGAGTTGGAGGTTGCTGTGAGCTGTGATGCCACAGCACTCTACCCAGGGAGACAGCTTGAGGCTCTGTCTCAAAAAAAAAAAATGTATTCAGATGTTTATGACACTGTCATTTTCAGATGCCCTTAATTCCCTCAGTGAGGTTCCAGATAGAAGAAGTGACAGGTGGGCTATCAGGCAAGGGCTGGTGAGAATCACCACCAATGGGGGGACGTCACATTCACCTCAATAAATGGTGTCCCATAAACGCAGTGATCAATTACATGTTCTTTTATATAACACTGATGACATTTTTGCTTTAACAAAGATTTCTTAAATATTAAAGTACACGTTTTACTATATACTCTCTACTCCAAAGATTAACCAGCGCCTGTTTCTTTTTTTTTCTTTTTTCTTTTTTTTTTTTGGAGACAGAGTCTCACTCTGTCACCCTGGGTATAGTGTCATTGTGTCACAGCTCACAGCAACCTCATACTCCTGGGCTCAAGCAATTCTCCTACCCCAGTGTCCTGAGAAGCTGGGAATACAGGAACCCGCCACAACACCCAGCTAATTTTTCTATTTTTAGTACAGATAGGGTTTCACTCTTGCTTAGGATGGTCTTAAACTCCTGAGCTCAAGGGATCCACCTGCCCCAGCCTCCAAGAGAGCTAGGATTACAGGTGTGAGCCACTGTGCCCAGCCTGCCACCCCCAAATTTAGTCCATGGTAAACATGGGTGGGAGGTCTGTGCCAGGCTGAACGCTAAGGCCTCCGCTGCAGAACTGATGGCCCTTCTGGAACTGCCATGGTGCGTGCTCACAGGGCCCTGGTAGTGGTCAGCACGGCTGGCTTCTCAGAAGCCCACACTGGCTTGCAGCCTAGTACAAGTGCGGTAAATACAATTTTATTTTGCATTTGGCACTGGGAAAATATTGTTAAAAGAAGCAAAACATTAACCTAGATGGAGTCAAAACATATTCTTCTCAGTAAAGTATCACAAGAATGGGAAAACAAACATCCAGTGTCCTCAAGACTAATATGAAGGCAGCAGACGATCTGACACACAGAAAAACTCAAGTCAATGCAAGTTGGGGGGAAGGAGGGGACTGGGGTGCTCTCCCTTAGAGGGCACAGTGTGGGGATGTCTGGCACACCTCCTGGGTGTGGGACACAACTACAGGAGGGACTCCACCTAACAAATTCAAATATTGTGACCTGGTTGCTTGTACCTTCACATTAACCTGAAATTTTAAAAAATGTAAAAAGTACCATTTTAGTGGAACCACTAAAATTTTATTGATAATACACCACAAAAGACATTCATATCACAACTAAGTGTGTGACCAATTTTAGAAGCAGAGATGAAAGTGCTTTATACCTTGAATTTCAGAAATTTACCTCAAACTTGAAATCACACGTATTAATAGCAGTACAGAAAACCAATTACTAATTGTTTACATAGTCAGCATTCTATGTCCTACAAATTATTATTCAGAGCTTCAGAAAAATTGAATGTCTGAAGAAAAGAAATTGAGATTTGAACATACAGCCTTTCTCCTCAACACATTCCTTTGGCTGCCTGTGAATTACACAAGAAAACTGGCAAATGTCTTTGGGAGCAGGATGCCCACTGTCTTTCCCTGGGAACACATCCGTCCATCATCTGTCCTGGGAAGGACGCCTCTGTGCAGCTCTATCACTTGCTACTTTATCTGCTGTGTTCTGCAAACAAGGTGTAAGCAAGCACAGGGGGCAGCAGGCAGCCAGCACCCCGGGGGGCTGAGGACACCTGGGAGAGCCAGCAGCTCTGCAGAGGCAGAGTCACTGGCCCAGGCCTCCGAGAAGAGCCAGCCTTGCAGTGACAGTGAGTGACACTGATTAGGACATTTCGAAGACCCCCCTCCCAACGAGTCAAAATCTCTGACAGCAAAGACACCAGAACCTTCTAGTCCTGAAGAGCCTGCCCAATTTAGCTGAGACAAAGGACAATCACCGTCATACTTCATGGACCAACTTAAGACCTGCCAGCCAACCTACAGTCCTACAGGGAAGGAAGCCACATCCTCCCAAGGGAGGGCGGTGTGGTCCCTCTCATGGGGCCACTGTGCAGAGAGAACAGCCGGACCCAGCGGCACCCTCAGGCACTCCCAGAGGTGAGGTGAGGCCAGGCCAGGCCAGCAGCTGAATATCTTATTTTACAGATGAGGAAACTGAGCCAGGGTGTGGTCCAGACCTGCTGGTGGGATGGTTGGAGGACAAGCGGTGGCTGACACCTGGGGCACACATAAAGTTGGTCACCTTGCTTTCTGATGTAAAAAATAAGGACCTAGGGCGTTTGCTCACTGTGACAGTCTGTGTCCTTCTCCACTTCCAGGTGAAGCATGAAGCCAGACCCTGAGGAAGGGCACAGTGTTTTAAATTCTCCAGCAGCTCACCTTGGTAGCTTTCCCAACGGATAAGACACCCAGAGCATAAAAAGCTGGCCCCCAGTGCCCTCCGTCTAAGTGGTCATGGCATGAACGTGGTGGCTCCAGGGGCCATAGCCTCACCCAGGACGGGGTCGTGTCGTCAGCATGCATATACCGGGTGTTTAGGGGTCACCTCCTGGCACTGCACAGGCCCTCTGAAACTAAAAAGCTCATCTGCGCAGGCTCTGGACTCCAACACACTGTAAGGTCCAACAGCTTCCCCTCCAGAAAGCCCTGGGTCCCGCTGGTATCGCTGAGGCAATCTCATTTTTATCCTTGGACTGTCTCTTCCTAAGAAGTCAACTCAGTAGCTATCCGAGTCTTGAGAATACTAAAAGTTATTGGTACGTGCAGATAGGTACGGCAAATCCCAACTCACTCATGGCTGAAAGAGTTTGTCAAACAATTGCTGAGTGTAAATCTGTATGTTGAAACCTCAATTTATATGCCTAAGGCCAGGTTTTAGCAAAATATCAAACATGGGTCTAAACGACAAAAACAAAACAAACAATGAAAACACTGGCTCCGGAGGGTGCATCTCCCACCCAGACGCGGATGGCGCGGGGATGCTGGCACCGTCTCCTTCTCGGCTCCCTCCCTTCAGTCTTCTCATTAGCCTATTTTTAAAACAACTAAGGATTTCTGGCTATCACCAATCCCAGCACCACAGACAAAAAAAGGTCTGGCTGTGTCTGTGTTTTAACTTTCAGACCCACTATGGGTCAACGTCTTGTGGCCGCTCTGCAGGGCTCAGCTCAAGTCCTCAGTCACTCTCACTGTCATCGTCCTCTGAAGTTGTGCTATCATTTTCAACCATGTCTGCCACTTTGTAGGACAGGTTTGTAGAATTTACAACTAAAACAGTTAGATATTATAAAAAAAAATGTTAAGCATATGCTAATTAGCAATCTCCCCACCCCCCGCCCCATTACTTTGATCAATGCAGAAAAAGTCCCTTGGGTTCCAGCTCTATCTTGCAACTTGTATTTTCATTATTATAGGCAAGAAATGAGCAGGTAAAATGTGTCTGGTTATAAATAATTCTCCTATGAAGAGTATCTGTAGACGTGTTACGACAAGGCATGTTTATAGCCCAGTGCTCCTGAGTACTCAAACCAGAAAGAAGAGTGAGCACCAAAACCAACCACAAAGAGAAAGGGCTTGACATTAACAGCCCATTCCCCAGTGAGTCAGCTGAGGGAGCTGTTATGTCCCCGCAGCCCCCAGGACCTCCTGCCCCTCGGGAGTGGCTCCGAGTCTCACCCTTGGAGAAGTGGCTCTCTTCTTCACACTCTTCCCAGTGATCAAAATCAAAAGTCACGTTAGGGTTCTGTTCAATACAAAAGTTTACACTAACTGGGTGGGCACGACTAGTGGGCGCCCCCCGGCAGCCACACTCCCCCCAGCTCACCTTCCGTCTGAGCAGGCGGTCCCAGGCCTCTCCTCGCTCTTTCACCAGGGTGATCACAGGCTCCTCGTTCCTCACCACACACCTGCACTCGTCCTTTACTATGTGACCTTGCAGCTCCATGTCGGCCAGGTAGAACTTCTCTCCCACCCAGGCACTAGATTACAAAGAGAAATAAAGTCAGCCTTCTAATCTATTTATTTAAAATAGAAATTATTTCTATTTTACTTTATAAGCTATGTATAAACCTACCTGAACACGACTCTGTCTGTAAAATATTTACATTTGTAATCCTTCACATCCCTTAGTCTTATCTTTAAGATTATGGCATCATTCTTTTGGAACCATTTTATCTGTGGGTGGAAGCTAGAAGGAAGAAACAGGCTTGCACAACTGTCAGCACTCACTGGCTGGGGGAGGGCACAGACTGTGTGACGGGAGGACGTACCTCTTTGGATGCAGCTGGGTGGTTTTGTTGATGGAAGTGTTTCCCGTGTTTTCAGATGAAGTTTCTGTACAAATCAAAGTCAAATTTTCCTACATGTAACTCCATAATGTACAGACATATATTTTTGCATACTTACACAACTTTTATTTTTTATTTTATTAGTTTTTAAGAGACAGGGTCTCACTCTGTTGTCCAGGCAGAAGTGCAATGGTGCCATCGCAGCTCACTGTAACCTGGAACTCCTGAGTTCAAGCCATCCTCCTGTCTCAGCCTCCTGAGTAGCTGGGACTACAAGCCTGAACTCCCATGCCCAGCTAATTTTGAAATTTTTTGTGGAGAGAAGAGTCTTGCCATGTTGCCCAGGCTGGTCTCGAACTTTTGGCCTCAAGCCATCCTTCCACCTTGGCCTCCCAAAGTGCTGGGATTACAGGGATGAGCCAACACCCCTGGCCCTGATGTAACTTTTAGATGAGGAATCACACAAACGTTTTATGGTAACCCAAGTAACCAGTAGCAAAGAATTATTAGAAAAAAGTAAAATGCACATCACTTAATAAAACTAACATAATAGTTCAAAATAAAAAAGCCTTTGACACGTATTAAAATTAAATGATTAGGAAAGTTAGTCTTTTGAAGGGGAACCATATTACAATTGCTGGCCACAGAATATAAGAGCTAAGGCTTCCTTGGTGCTATCTGAACCCACCAGGACCCCACTGAAGCGGACGTCCAGGATGGCAGCCAGTAACGGCTACACAGGAACCAACGCTGGACACGGCATTTTCTAAAACAATGGAATTTCAACTTCTTAACCTGAAACATTTGAAGATTCCATCCAAAAACTTGAACAAGAATGTTCATACCAGCTTGAATCACAATAGCCCCCCAATAGAAAACCAATAGGCACAAAGATGCATTATGGCATATTAGGATCACAGAACCCAGCCTGATAAAAAATTATACGGAAAGAAGCCACACCATGGATCCCATGTGCTTCCCAATTCAGCAAAACTAACAGTGACAGGAATTAGAACAGTGGCCACTGGGGAGGGGTCTAGGGAGATGCCCACCAACTTTATCTGGTGTTCAGTGGGCACAGATACACAGACACTCTGATGAGCCGTTCACTTGAGGTCTGAGCACGTTACTGGATACATCACACCTAAAATAAAAAGAAGGAAATCCAACCAACATTGGAACTTGAACTGTCAAAAACAGGAAAGGTTGGGTATTATTAGTGTCACCTTCTCTGTATTTCATTTAAAAGTAGAAAAATCTCTAAACATTAAAAAACACCCAAGCGTAAATGACTGACATTAACCACCTATTAAATAGCAAGTACCAACCGGGCTTTTGGTTTTCTGAGTTTGTCTCGGGGTCAGCCGCCCTTCTTTCTGCACCCTGGTTCTCCTGCTGTGTGCTCTGCAGACACGCGGCATTTTCTGCTGAAGGAGATGCCCTGGACAGGAGAGGCAGAGGTTAACTCTGGGACTTCAGGAGGCTCTCCGGCAACATGTGGCTCTCCATAGTAGTGATTTTCAACTGGTGTGGTATGGCACACAGGGGTGCCATGAGAGACTTTTAGGAGTGTTGTGAACATTTTTAAAAATCATTAATTAAATTATTTTCAAAATAATTCAAAGCATTTCCACTTTTTTTGGACAAAGTCTCACTCTATGCCCTGGGTAGAGTGCCATGGCATCATAGTTCACAGTAACCTCAAACTCCTGGGCTCAAGCAATCCTCCTGCCCCAGCCTCCCAGTTAGCTGGGACTACAGGCACATGCCACATTGCCTGTCGGGTTTTTTTTTTTTTTAAATATGCCTAGCTAGTTTTTTTTCTAGTTTTAGTAGAGATGGGGTCTTGCTCTTGCTCAGGCTGGTCTCAAACTCCTGAGCTCAGGGGATCTACCTGCCTAGGCCTCCCAAGAGTGCTGGGATTACAGACGTGAGCCACTGTGCCCAGCCCTTTACTCTTTTTTTTTTTTTTTTTTTTAATCAACATAATCTAAGTGGCCTTGGAAGTTTAACTACAGGTTCAAGTGTGCTATGAGAGAAAAAGAGGTGAGGACAGCAGGGACCACAGAATACAGAGATCACAGCCAGCTCTGCTGGCTGGTGCAGCCCTTAGGGCAAGCACACAGTGGAGATCAGCCCTTGTCACCAAAAAAGGCATCAACTCATTTACCAAAATAATTTTTCCCCAAAATTTGCCACACTGTACAAAGAACACTGCCACCCACTTCCAACAGCTGCAGGGACAGACAGTGGACCGCCAGCCTTGCCGTCTCCCCCGCCCAGACTCTCAGGCCACCTTCCCGGGACCATCCCTTTACCAGCTTGGGTCTGCCATCTGCATGTTTCTATCTGTATAAAGACACAGGGGCCGAGCGGGCTCAGGGTGCTGCCCTTTGCTTTCTTCCATGTCAGTGCACAGAGGGCTGCCTCACTCTTTTAAAAATTTTAAACTGTTATTCCTTCAGTTTTCTCGAATAAGCAACCATTCGTGTGGTGCAGTATTTTCAAGTAAGTGACGAGGTTGTGCAGTGAACACCTCTCCCTCATGCCTGCGCCCCAGGCCAGCCCCCACCCCGGGGCAGTGTGATTTGTCTTTTGTGGATCCTTGGAGCTCACTCACACCTGAGTGGGCAGGTCTGAACTAACACAGGCAGGCACACCTGTGACGAGTGGTGAGCCTGTGTCTCTAAGGGCCGCGGTCCCCACCTGTGACGAGTGGTGAGCCTGTGTCTCTAAGGGCCGCAGTCCCCACCTGTGACGAGAGGTGAGCCTGTGTCTCTAAGGGCTGTGGTCCCCAACCTTTTTGGCACCAGGGACCACTATAATGGAAGACATTTTGCCAAGGACTGGAAGGTGTTGGGGATGGTTGGGGACAACTCTAGTACATCACATTTTTTGTACCCTTTATTTCTATTACGGCTACATCGTAATATATAATGAAATGATACAACTCGGTGGGAGTCCTGAGCTTGCTTTCCTGCAACTAGATGGTCCCAAAGTCAGTCCCACTGCTGGCATTAGATTCCCGTGAGGAGCATACACCCCAGATCCCTGCAGCGCAGTGTACAGGAGGATCTAACGCCGCTCCTGACCTGACAGGAGGTGCAGCTTAGGTGGTGACAGGGAGCAGCTGTAAATGCAGATGAAGCTTCACTCATCAGATGAAGCTGGCCCCTCATTTCTTGCAGTGTGGTCAGGTTCCTGACGGACTATGGATGGGCACCAGTGCACGGCCCAGGGGTGGGGGACCACAGCCCAGGGGCACTTCTGAAGGCCACCTATGAACCCTGTGGCACAGCATGCCCCAGTGGCGGGGACTGTACAGCAGGCCCAGCCACCACGCACAGACCCCTCCAGAACAGGTAAAATTCTTGGAGACAAGGCAGAACAGAGGTTGCAGAGGTTGGGGAGAGCAGAGCTGGAGGGAGGTATTGTTTATGGGAAAAGAGTTTCTGTCTAGGATGGTGAAAAAGTCGTTGCTGGAGATGGACAGTGCTATGGTCACACAGCAGTATGGGTGTACTTAATAAATGCCATGAATTATGTGCTCAAAAATAGTTAAAATGGCAGATTTTATGTTAAGTGTATTTTATCGCAATAAACAAAAACACAAGTAATTCAAGAAATCGCTGTTGGCCGGGCTAGGTGACTCACACCTGTAATCCTAGCACTCCAGGAGGCTAAGGAGGGTAGATCGGTTGAAGTCAGGAGTTCGAGACCAGCATGAGAAAGAGTGAGACCTCTGAAAATAGCTGGGCATTGTGGCAGGTGCCTGTACTCCCAGCTACTTGGGAGGCTGAGGCAGGAGGATTTCTTAAGGCCAAGAGTTTGAAGGTGCTGATAGCTGTGACACCACGGCACCCTACCTAGGGCAACAGAGGGAGACTCTGTCTAAAAAAAAAAGAAAGAAAGAAAAGAGAAGAAATGACTGCTAAGCTTTTTAGTCAAGCTGTGAAGCCCCGCTGCTCCCCACCTCAGCAGCCCTGGGTGCCTTCCCTTCCACTGTCTGCCCTTCCGGTCTGTTCACGGAGTCTGACTTGCGTTTCCCTCAGGACATCACAGCGAGTCTGGGTACCTTCTCACACGCTAATGGCACCTTTTGAAGCTGTTGTTCATGGCATTTGCTTACTTTTTTCCCCTTTCTTATATTTTTAATTGATAAATAGGGGTCCATACTTGGGGGATATGTGCGATAATTTCACACATCATATCATCTCAAATACATGTATACATATACATTTATATTATTTTTATTTTATATATATATATATTTTTCTCTTTTTTGTAAAATACCTTTATCCTCTGTCAGAATACAAATCAACAGACTCTGGAGTAGGCAGTGGAGGCAACACCAGCAGAACATGCAGCTCACTGAGGAGGAGGGTGAGTTACACAGCCTCACCCCATTTCTGGTGCCGCTGAGATAAAGCCATAACCCTTACAAGTAGCTCATTATATTAAAAATATTTCCAGGGCACACCTGGCTGTGCTCCTGCACAAATAGGGTTAATCTTTGTAATGAAAAGGGTAGTAGGGAGAGACAGAAATATGGAGGGGGGGAGGTAGCTGGAAAATAGGAAGGGAGACAAGCTAATGTGTAGTAACTAAGGCTCTCCAAAACATCCAGAAGAGAGGGGCAAGGGGATGGGGGTGGCTGTCAGAGGCTGAGAAGTGTACCTGGAGGTGGTCTCACTCCTGTCCTCAATCCTGATGCTTTGGAGCCATCTGTCCTTTCAGACACCCCCTGGGAGGTCCCACTATCAGAGTCTATTCTTTCCTCAGTCCCTACCTATTCAAATAGCTCACCAACCAAGTTTTGGTGTCCCCTATTGCTTAGGCCTCTGAAGTGAGCCCCTTTAAATAACAGCCCTCCCCTTAAACAGGAAGCATGATGAGAGCTGGAGGGTCCTTCCTGGCAGGAGGATGTTCCAGGGGTCAGCCAGTTTAGGGTCCCCCTTCAGTCCCGGACCAGGCAGTACATGTGGTGCTGGGCTCCAGCACCACGTCACTGGTGGAGACCTTGAAGACGCAGGTGGTGCAGCAGCAGTTCCTGGGTGTCTCTGTCACCACCTGGAGGATGGTAAAGTTCTCAAGGATGCTGTTCATCACATACTACTCAGCCAGCTGCCACAACTTGTATAGGAAATTCACCAGGTACTCCCAGATGGGCAAGTACAACAGGCAGTACACAATGTCCTCCAGCTGGGCCCACTCTGTCTCCATCTTCTTTCTCCATCACCTGCTTGCCAAAAGAGCGAACCGTGGAGGAGCACGTGAGGGTCATGTGCCCCAGGCTCTCATGCTGGCTGCTCACTCCGTAGAAGCCACCACTGTTAATGCTGCTGCCACCACTGGCCCTGGCCTTTTCGCCACTTGGGCCTCAGTTCAAGTCTGCCCAGAACTTGACCAGGAAGAACACATGGGGGAGGGCGTGATCAATACAGTTCTTGCATATTTGCTGAACATCCACAATCTCGAGTGGGGCATTCCAGGGCTGGGGCAATGCTGGGTGACGTGTACAAACAGGTGCCTCTGGTATGAGTCAGCTACATTTGGCAGTTCCACACAGGCCGAGAACTCTACTAGCTGCAACCAGGCAGTGCCCAGGGCCCAAGTCTGCCAGGCTGGGGGTAATGGGGCAGGTGGGGGCAGAGGTGAGAGGGGTTAAGGAGACCCATACCCTGGTTAGTAGATGGGGAGTCCACAACAAGGAGAATGGTGTGTTTGAAAATGGCTTCACATCTGAAACATTCCAGAGGGATCAGAGCCCCTGACCCAAATTGGAGAAGCTCAGAGGCCTAGGGACCAGCAGGACCCAGTTTGGTGAGCTGGGCCAAGGACATGGTAGCCATGGACTAGATTTCCCTTGATTTCCTTCAAGTTCAAATCTGAATGAGACTAGAGACCTTGTTGCAAGTTCAGACCTTCCCCATTCTCAGCTTGATGTAGCAGGTAATCAGTTCATTCCGACCATACATCTTGCCTTCATCCGAGAGGATGATTTTCTGACAGCCATAGAGCAGGTAGATGGCCAGGGCCTCCTGGAAGCTCTGTTCAATGTCTGAGCTCCAGACACCCTCTGCATCTGGGCTCATGTTTCCTCCAATCCCCTCGCTGCCTCTGGCACTTGCCTCACTGCCTTCCTGAATGCCTGTCCCACACTGCCATCGTCCATAGGGGACCCCAACCCAGAGTCCTTGTCTCAGCCTCCTAGCCTGTGGTTGGGGAACCGTCACCTTAGATATTTATCTTTCCTTCATGCTAGGAACTATAACTATTATTGAATTTTCTTTCAGTTCCTCATTAACATTAGTGGTAAGTCATTCAGATAAAGCTGCACATTTTTTCATTAACTGGCTTTTCTTACTAAGTGATGTTTAAAATAATTTCTATTGTAAGGACCAAGTTAATTCCGTTTTGTTAAAACTAACTTCATCTTGTCCCTCAGTCATTTTGCAGCTGCATACCAAACACTTTAGGCAACCTGCTCCCTCCCCTGTCATTGTCCCATGATCCATGCTTGTATGCAACAACTGCTCCAAGCGCCATAACAGCACTTTCCAGACTGCCAAGGACAACTGCTTGGTCCCCTAGCTCCCCCACTATTAGCTCGCCTCAGCGGCTCACCTCATACCCCCTCCCTTTTTTCTTTCCTGTACCCTTAAAAACCTTCCTCCTTTTTGAGATTGGGACTTCTCTGCTCTCCTGCTGCGTCAGGAGCAGGAAGCCCAGGCTCAGGAAGCCCAGGCTCGAGTTTGTAAATAAACAACCTCTTGCTTTTGCATGGGACTTGGTCTCCAGGTGATTTATGTGGGGGGTCCCACGACACCGGCACAACACTATATCTTGTAACATACAGAGATCATGCTGTGATTTTATGATACTCTCTCTCCCTTGTTTTGACTCCTACCCAATGCTTCTATCTACCTGCCCTTCCTCCCTGAGTTCTTTCCCTTTGGCTCCTCCTCCTCTCTGTATCTGCTGAGCTGTTATTTTTGGCTGCTCATAATGATAAGCTTTGTCCCACTAGCTTTCATCACTCTCAGCGCTGGGCACATTTCTGTCTTGTCACTAAATGTTTTCTTTTATGATTATGAGGACTTTCTTTGTTAGATCTTTCTCATCATTATGAGGATGGGGGATGGTGTGTGAATAAAGCACAGGTGAGAAGTTTCTGTGCAGATGACTTACCTCTGCATGACAAAGACTGTCTAAAGGTAGGAGGGGACACAAAGGCCATTCAAGGACCTGGAGGACATGCCTGGACTGGCAGAGCTGGAAGGACGGCTGCCAAGCACGCCTTCCTCCGGACAAACAGAATGCCAGCCCTTACCCAAGGTGCTCCTAAGCTGTCCTTGCATGTCTGAGAAGCAGTCTGTAGAGTTTTTAAATTTGGGTTGGGGACATTCTTAGTATCAAAATTGAAGTCTCCACTATCTGGTGTATGTTGTAAATAATCAACGTCCAGAGTGACAGGAGGGCTGATTACAGGATGTTCAGCAATCTTATCCATTATTTGTGCAAGCGGAGTTTTAGGTTTCATTTGTGATTTATATTCCAGGATTTTCTGTTAAATGCTTTCAGAGCCAGGAACAACAAAATCATCTGTAGTCTGTCCAAATATATCTTTAGCGAAGACATCAACATTCTGCTGCAGACCCACTATGCTTGCTGAGTCAAAGCAGAGCAAGAATGAGGCTGTTCTTCTACATCCATCACTGGATGTATATTCGCCTCCTGAATGCTGTGTGTGATTTTACTCTTGCTCACAGTCCCCGCAGTGGCACCCTGCGAAGGAGTTCTGTGCCCCGTCTGTCCCGCTGCTGTGAGCAGCACAGAGCAGAGCGGACGTCAGTAGGACCAGTAGGACCGGGATCGGTGCCACATCCTAGGAGGGTCATGACGCACACTCCTCTTTCTCACACCACTTGGCCTTCATCAGAGGTGTCCTATCTCCACCATCTCTGATGTTCAGGTGACAGTTCTTGTCAGCCAAGACAGAGACCACCTGCAGAGCACTCCTCCTCTTTTCGTCTCTTGAGTTTAACTGATTTCTCTTCAGGTAGATGAGCTCCTGCAGCTGGTCAACGTCGCCCTCGTTGACAGCTCTGTGGAGCCTCCTAAGGTCCCCATCTTGGACGTCACACCCCATCGTGAGAAGACTGGGTCCTTAACCTGGTCCGAGTGCTTGAGGACCAAAGGGGCCTGTAGCTAACAGCTTCGTTTCAGAGGTCCTCAAACTTTTTTAAACAGGGGACCAGTTCACTGTCCCTCAGACCGTTGAAGGGCTGGACTATAGTTTAAAAAAAAACAACTATGAACAAATTCCTATGCACACTGCACGTATCTTATTTTGAAGTAAAAAAACAAAACAGGAACAAACACAATCACACTGCTGCATGTGGCCTGCGGGCCATAGTTTGAGGACCCCTGGTTTAAACAGAGCTCCTGGCTCCGTGGACACCCCGCCCCCACCCCCTCGGCTTTTCTCTGCCTGCATAGCCTTAGGCCGGCTGCCAACTGGTCTGGTCCATTTGCCTACTTTCCTAGTAGGTGTCTGCAGGCTTCCTCCTGGTTGGAAGCAATCATGACACACACCCTTGGGAGGACCCACGTGCTCTGCCTGTGTGCCCTGCCCCCAAGGGAGCCAGCGTACATCCTCAGTCTCCTGTCTGCTGTGCGGTGTGCATGGCTCCACCACTCTGGAAAACTGCTGGGTGGCAGCTTTGGTTACGATTCAGCAACCACACTCCATCAGAAACATATTTGTAAATACCCCCCAAAGATGTGCATGAGCATGTTTGAAGCACCACTATTGAAGCACCCCAGCCAGAAATCTCCCCACAGCAAGAGAGAGGGGAGACAAACTATGATATATTCATGCAAAATGATGGCGTACAGAGCTGAGAACTTAGACCAACAGCGATGTGCACCATGTGGTAAACTCCACAAGCGAGTTAGAGCAGCTCGAGGCCAGACAGACACACTGCAGGGGTCTATTCAAACAAAGCACTCTATTCAAACAGAGTTGCTCCTCTGCGGGACTGGATAAGGGGCCTGAGGCCAGCTGTCTTGACGTGGGGCTGGTTACACAGCGAGCTTAGAAAACCCACCAGAGCCTGCACTTCTGACATGCTTGTTTCTGAGCATGTGCTATTTGTTAATAAAAAGCTAACAGAAATCCTTCGTGTAAGAGATATAGGGACAATAACATATTTGAGGTTTGTTTTATCACATTCCACTAAAAACAAGTGTGGGCTGGGATGTGAATAAAATAAGGTTCCCCAAAATCTTGGTAATTATTAACACTAAGCAATGGGCACATGGAGACTCACTAAACTTTTCTACTTTCAGAAAAGATGCCCTTCAACGCTTGTGAGTTGTATTTCCAAAAAATAGGTCTTCTAAAAGGGAAAGAGAAACCCACTTACGGAGTCTGGGTTGGACTTTCTTCAGAAGCTGGCATTTTAGCGCCTTCGTAGAGCTTTTTCAACTGTTCTGTATGTTCTGAATTATCGACGCCCATTCCCATTGACAAGATTTCAGCTCGAACATTATAATCAATGACAGACGTTTTCAAATTTGAAAGGTTTGTAATATGCACCTGGGATCAAGGATAAAACACAGCATTTTTAGCAATCACTCTTTGATCTTCTTGAGTCACAGACTCTCTCACATGGGCTCCCCGTCTAGCCACAGCCTCCGTGGGCAAGACCTCCTGCAGTAGCACCTGGGCTGTTCACAGCTCAGCCCCACAGCACAGAAGCACCACAGGTGGGGGTGGGGGGTGGGGGGGGCTAGTCAAGACCAATCTGCCTACAGTGCTGCGACAGACACAGAATTCTTGCATCTTTCTGATTCTCGCTCAACTACTTTCATCTCTATTAATAAGGAGCCCTCAGGCTCAGGGTCCTTGTGTGCCTGGAAATGGTCAACGCCAAGGCCCCATATTCTGTGTTCGGGACCATTTTTTCCACGTGGTCTTTTCTGCACCTAAAACATTCTCATCCTTTTCCATTTATACAAAATTAAGTAGAACAAGAAATTCTGCAACAGTCTGATTCCTATTGATGGTGGTGTAACACAAGACTGAGCATCCATGTTGGGGGAGGATGGGCCAGGCTGGCACCAGCTGGCACGTTCCTAGGGGGGCCCTGGGAACGAGTCCCCAACTGGAAACATGCAGATGGCCTTTCTCCCCTACATCTGGGACAGAGCAGGTGTGGGTGGAGAAGGAAAGTGCGGGGGTCTGTTTCGCCAGGGTGTCAGGGACACTGTAATATGTGGTGCAGCTGTGGAAACATATTTGCTGGGGGGGGGGGGGATGTTCTTTCTTGCTTCATTCTCTTACGTGTAGTTTTTAAAGTCCTGACTTAACAAACTTTCCATGTTTTCCTCTAATGAAGGACAACTGCAATACTATTACAGCATCAACTAAGACCCCAGATCTCTTCCTCTACCTTCCTGCCTTGGTCATCTACCTTTTGTTTTTCTTTCTTTCTTTCTTTCTTTCTTTTTTTTTTTTTTTTTTGAGATAGAGTCTCAATTTGTGGCCCTGGTAGAGTGCCGTGGAGTCACAGCTCACAGCAACGTCAAACTCTTGGGTTCAAGCAATTCTCTTCCTCAGCCTCCCGAGCAGCTGGGACTATAGGTGCCCACCACCATGCCTGGCTATTTTTTAGAGATGGGGTCTCACATTTATTTTTTCTCTCTTAAAAATTTTCTCCTTTTTTTTTTTTTTTTAAAGTCTCATTAGATGCAAACTCCTTAAAGTTTTGCCAACCTCATAAAAATTGTCAGAAGAATCATTTTTATAAACTGAATTCCTTTAAGTCTTATAAATCATAATAACTAAAATTTAAGTTTAATACAGCAGTGCTGTGAGTCGAACAGTGGTGTTCCTGGAGTAGAAGCAGAGGGGATGACAGCAGTACCAGTAGGGATGGATGCTGGTCTGGTCCCCTGCCCTCCCTGACCCCGTCAGCTGCGTGGGAGGGAGTTTTTGTCTGCTCTGCTAGTCCATAGAGCCCAAGGCCTGGGACTGCGCCTGCTCACAGCAGTGCTCCTGGGGGATGAATGAGGCAGAAACTATGGGCCCGAAGGTATGTATCCCAGCATCCCCATGGTCCCCCACCGCATCTCAGGTCTTTAGGGTCATTTACAAACTAGAACAGATGAAGCTGTCGCAGCAGTCAATGGCCGGGCCTCTCAAATGGTGTGGACAGTGGACTGTGAAGGTGGTTTCACGGTTCATAATCAACACTTGAAAGAGATAAATAGAAAATAACTTAAAGCTCAGAGAACGTCACAGGTAGTGAGAACTCTCGAGGGATTCGCATCCTGCTGTCCGAGTGTGAGTGCATCAAATACTTATAAGTGCACGTGTGCATGGATTACAATGTGAAATATTCTCCAAACAAAAGTTAACCCACAACTAAATTCATGACAAAAATAACATGAAAAACACCTCGCCTTCACAGAGAGCCCTGAGTAAGTCTCTGTTTCTGTGAAGCAGTTCTTCCAGCAACAGGCTAGTAGAATTTGGATAATTTTAGGACTGTTCCAAGAGACATTTCTTTTTAAGAAAACAGCATACTTACCATTGGATCAATCCAAACTGTATTTCCCAAAGCCAGTATCACCTTTGCATCATGCAGCTTTCCAACGATTTTATGATGAATATACCTAGTAACCTGGAAGAAAGTGCTTAAGATTTTTTTATCTGAGGCTTTAATAAAATACAATATTCAGCATACCCACCACAACGCCTGGCTATTTTTTGGTTGTAGTTGCCGTTGTTTGGCAAGCCTGGGCTGGATTTGAACCTGCCAGCTCCGGTGTATGTGGCTGGTGCCCTAGCCGCTGAGCTGCAGGTGCCAAGCCTTCTTTGCTTTTAGTTGCCTTATCCATCCACTTGGTGAGACCCTAGTTATCTCAAAGCCCACAGGAAATGCCCCTTCTTTTGAAAGCTATCCTGGCCACCATCTTTCCTGCTCTGTCTGTCTTCCCAACCCCAATGGACTCACTTGGCCTCTCCAGGAAGCATTCATCACCTTTCTTCCCTCTGTTTTTATAGGTGTTTATATTGTGTCTTCTGCTTAAGTGGACAGATAATTCCTATTTTATACCAATTCTGTCACTGTAGCACGAAGGGTACTGATGGCAACATTTCATGGATCCCCAGCACCTCCATGAGGGCTCGCGATGGGGGGTACACCCCTGATCCCCAGCACCTCCCTGAGGGCTGACGGTGGGGGGGTACACACCTGACCCATAGCACCGCTCTGAGGGCTTGCGGCGGGGAGTACACCCCTGACCCCCAGTACTTGTGCTCTCAGCGGGGCTCTCCACTGGTGGGCAGTGGACACACCTCTGCACCAGCAAGGACCCAAGCAGACTGGACTGTACTGCCTCAGAACAGGAAGCACTCTGCCCAGATGTGATCCTCTTAAGTTCAGAGAATGTGTGTACTCTGGGTGAAATACATTCTGAAAGTCAACAAAATGTAAAAAGCCAAAATAAGTCACCTTTGGGTTCCACTCCATTTCACTGTCAGCAGGCTTCACCCTGCAGACGATGAACTCTACAGCCTGGGGGGGCAGGGCACAGAAACTCTCTGGGAGGGGCAGCAGCTGGTCCCTCGAGATGAGCCCAGTCCTGCCTTCGTCTATGAACTTCACAAGGACGTTATGCAGGGCCCATGCATCTTCCTTCTGGCTCACCTCTAGCACCTGCACCCTGGGGAACAAGGGTAGCATTGCTTTAACACAGAGGTTCCAGAAAGGGGAAAACCTTTGCTTCAGCTTATCATTAAGTGGAAAACACACACAAAAATATCAAACTCAACTGAATGGTTTTACTTGATACTAGAAATAAAAAACCAGGCCTCTAGAAGCACTTAGTGGTAGATGAAAGTGTTTATGTCAGTATAAAAAGCACTTCTGAATGTTAAGTATACAATATAACTTCAACATTTATGTATATATGTATACTAAATCTCCTTATCTGACAACAAATTTTTTTTTGAGACAGAGCCTCACTCTGTTGCCCTGGGTAGAGTGCTGTGGTGTGTAATAGTTCACGGCAACCTCAAACTCTTGGACTCAAGAGATCCTCCTGCCTCAGCCTCCCAAGTAGCTGGGACTACAGGTGCCTGCCACAATACCTGGCTAGTTTTTCTCTTTCGAGTAGACACAGAGTCTTACTCTTGCTCAGGCTGGTCTTGAATTCCTGAGCTCAAATGATCTGCCCATCTTGGCCTCTCATAGTGCTGGAATTACACACGAGTCACTATGCAGGCCCATAATAAAAATTAACATAGTAAATTAAAGTTTCAAAGTTTCTGAATCAAGGGTATCACCAAGGATCATCAAGTGGAGTCACAGGAAGTGGTTCAAACAAGAGCCTGAGCTGGACTGAGTTCCAACGCCAGCTATGCCACTTACAGAGCTGGCCTTAGACAACTTACACGGCATCAGGGAGGCTCAGTTTGTTGATGTATAAAATGGGAAGGATGCCTACTCAACAAGTACTCAGTAAGAATTAAATGAGTCAAGGATGCAGATGTCTGTCACACACAATGACTCTCAGTAAATGTCTGCAGTTACCGTCACAGTGCTCTGTACTCAAGAGCACTGTGAAGCTTCCCATGCAGAGCTGGGCCAGGGGTCTAGAGGACACCCCCTCTGGGGAGGCCGCTGGGCTCACATCACACAGCCAGTCCAATGGACAGAGCTGTGGAACAGGAATTCAACGCCATCTAAAGTTACCTCGTGCTCAACAACTTTAGAGATGAAAAGATATTTTACCTGTGAAAAAGTGTTTTTTCTGCTAATCCATACAATCCAAATTTCTCCACCTTGTCAACAGTTGTTTCACTGGAATCCTTAAAATACTCATTCATTTCAGCGCTAAGCGTTGCATACAGATCCACAGGTTTATCAATTATACGACCAAAGTAATTTGTTGCATTCAAAATATAAAAAGGTATTATCTGAAACACATATAGTAAACATATCCAGAAAACAATCTGAACCAAAGAATCCCCTTCCCCCCCCCCCCCCATATCTGCAGAAATCAGCGCCTGACCTGACCTGAGGGTCCAAAGCACACCCAGGAGTCTAAAGGGAGACTAGGAAGCTGGCTGGCTGGGGAACTAAACAAAGCAAAACAAATACCTTCCTGCACCAGCAAATAGTTATAGTCTCACTTTAAATCTAATGGACTTTTTACTGCAAATTTCATTATTTAAAAACTTCGATATTAGTTTGAGTGTTCTTTCTTTACTTTTATAAACATCTTTTCTCTCTCTTTGACTAAGGAAGTGGGGCCAGGCATGTGGTGGCTCACGCCTGTGATCCCAGCACTCTGGGCGGCCCAGGCCGGTGGATTGGATTGCTTGAGCTCACGAGCTCCACAACAGCCTAAGAGTGAGACCTTGCCTCTAAAAAAAAGCTGGCATTGTGGTGGGTGCCTATAGTCTCAGCTCCTCAGGAGGCTGAGGCAAGGGGAATCACTTGGGCCCAGGAGTTTGAGGTTGCTGTAAGCTATGACGTCATGGCACTCTACCCAGGGGGACAGAGTGAGACTGTCTCAAAAAAAAAAAAAAAAACAGCACTAGCAGAGTATAAAGGTAAAATCCCACATTAGTAATAATTAAATAACAAAATGAACTGTAAGACAGATAATATATAAATAAAACTATAATAAAATAAAAGAGGAAAAAAGAGCAGAATAACAGTCCCTAGGGATAATGAAAGTCAGTACAAAGACCTAGTCACCAAACAGATCAAAACTGTGACAATTTCAAAACAAGCTAACTTTTAGCTTGTTAACTAAGAAAATGACACATTTATAAAATAACAGAAATAAGAATTAGAAAAACTTAAGAAACAAAGGGACAGAACACAGAAAAGAATTAGAAATTAAAGAAAAAATTATTTCAGTAATGAAAACTGTAGTGGATTGAGTGGTAATTCTCGAAGAAGACAGGTGCTCCTTCTAATCCCCTAGGTCACTATGATTTGTCAGCTGATGTGAAAGAAGGGTCTTGGCAGGTGTAATTTAGCGTCTCCAATGAGGTGGGGTTAAGTGTCCTTCCTGAGAGACACACAGGGGGAGAAAGCACTGTGAAGACAGGCAGGGGTGGCACCCTGTAGCTGCTGGGCCACATGCTAACTGTGTGAAGATTATTTTTGCTTATCTGTGATATCTGGTATCATAGAAAGTGTGCATGGACCTTTTTCTTTTTTGCTAATCAGCATTCATTAGTGTTTGTGTATCTGATGTATGCCCCAAGATAATAGTTATTTTTCCAAAGTACAGCTGCAAAAGATTAAGAGTGATGTGGCTGCAAGCTAAGGCACACCACGGATGTCTGGAGCCACAGAGGCTGCAAGAGGCTGGACCAGATTGTAGGCACAGGGAGCATAGGTGCGGACACTGATTTCTGGCTTCTGGCCTCCAGAACCAGGAGAGAAGAAATTTGCAATGTTTTAAGTTTTTAAGTCAACAACTGTGATAACTGTTATAACAGCCCCAGGCAACTAGCACCGCATAAGGGAAAGAGGCATAAAAGAGAAAAATTTAATAATGAAAAATAAACGAAGAAATTAATGAAAAGGATTTGAGGGAAAATGACACTCTTAACTTGGCAATTCTACTGGCATCTTAGAATTCTCCTAAAGCAGCAGTTCTCAACCTGTGGGTCACAACCCACAGAAATTGTATTAAAGGATCTCAGCATTAGGAAAGTTGAGAACCACTGTCCTAAAGGAATATGCTTTGGAAAGATTCATGGAATCGCTGCATTATTTTTAATAGCCCCCAAAGGAAAAAAATTTTTTCTAAAAAATGACTTTAAAAAAAATCCTATAACTGTCATCCATTTATCCAATTCAATCTTAGTTTTATAAATAAACTGGGGCCCAAAACAAGGCACCACCTAAATCACCTACTGTGAGATTAACAATGGTGCCTTCCTACCGACTACTGTAGGTCCTGAGTGCATTCTATGAAGATCTGCTTGAAAGTAACAAAACATGTTCACTAAAATGACCATTAAACATCAGACAAAAGATCTTTAACAAAACTTACTTTAATGTATCCAGACCCAGGTAGAGTTTGGGTGGATAATCTCCTCGGCATGTCCATCTCTGGATTAATATGGTGTCGGTCAGGACAGATTCTATTGTCTCTGAAAAAAAAAATAGATTTTAAAACTAGAAGAAAACTGTTAACATAGATTTTCAGAAAATTAATCTGCAACTTAAATCAGAAATCTTTTATTCCAAGCACCCTAAAAGTTAAGGAACCGTATGAAACACTTCTGATGACACTAATAATATGTGAGTGGAAGGGCCTACTAAAATGTAATTAACACTGAAAAAACTAACAGCCAATGTCATTATTTCTCTAGACAGATTTAAATGTATTATGTAAGTGAACAAAATATAGTTCCAAAATAAAACTTGGAAACCAGAAACGTACCACATGACCCACAGCAAAGGCCAATTAGCCTCCAACCCAGAAGCCATTCCTTCACTGTAACACTATTTCCAAACTGAGAAACACATTAAGTTGCAGTTCTGCTGACAACACGTAGGGGTGTTACCTCTGGACCAGGCAGAGGGGCCTCATAACTGTTGAGCCATTCATGTTCTCCAAATAAAAAAAAATTTTTTTTAACTTTTTGTTGTTGTTGTTGTTGATTTTTTTAGAGATGAAATCTTGCTATGCTGCCAGGTTGGCCTTGAACTTCTGGGCTCAAGTGGTTCTCCCACCTCAGCCTTCCAAGTAGTTGGGACTACAGTCATGTGCCACTATGCCAGGCCATGCTCTCCAAATTGACCTAAGAATCAATCAGTCCCTATCGAAATTCTAGCAGGGTTTTTGAAGAAACTGACAAGTCTATTCTAAAACTGGTTAAAGGCTCGGCGCCTATGGCTTAAGCGGCTAAGGCACCAGCCATACATACCTGAGCTGGCAGGTTTTAATCCAGCCCAGGCCACCAAACAACAATGACGGCTGCCACCAAACAACAATGACAGCTGCAACCAAAAAATAGCCAGGCTTTGTGGTGGCACCTATAGTCCCAGCTACTTGGGAAGCAGAGGCAGGAGAATCACTTGAGCCCAGGAGTTGGAGGTTGCTGTGAGCTGTGATGCCACAGCACTCTACCCAGGGTGACAGCTTGAAGCTCTGTCTCAAAAACAAACAAACAAAAAAAAACTATATATATATATAATAAATAAATAAATAAAATAAAACTGGTTAAAGATGGCCAAATATATCAATCAATGTAAAGAACAGAGTCCAAAAACAAACCACAAATGCTATCACCTGGTTTACCTCAAAGGCACCAGTTCAGGGAGAACAGGAAGATGACTGAAGTAAATGCTGCTGGAGCAGATGATCACCCACGTGAAAAAGGACAACCTTGCTCTGTTTCTCACACTACACATATACATTATCTCAGTATGGATTATAGATCTGAAAGCTAAACATATAAAGCTTCTAGAAGAAAATACAGGAGAATGCTTTTATGACCCTGAAATAAGCAAATATTTCTTATATAAAGGATACACACAAAAAAACCATAAAATACTTTATCAAAATTAAAAATATCTGTTCATCAAAAGAGTGAAAAGGCAAGCCACAGTCCTGGAGGAGATACTTTCAATGCATGTATCAGACAAAGCACTTGACCTACAATATATAAATGACTTCCACAAATTAAGAGTAAAAAAGATAAACACCTCTATTTCTCTTTTTGAGACAGGACCCACACTTTGTTACCCAGCCTGGAGTACGGTGGCACAATCATGGCTCAGTGTAACCTCAAACTCTGGGCTCAAGTCACGCTCCTGCCCCAGCCTTCCAAGTAACTAGGACCACAAGTGCACATCATTGTACCCAGATAAATTAAAACAATTTTTTGTAGAGACAGGATCTTGCCATGTTGCCCAGGCTGGTCTTGAGCTTCTTGTCTGAAGCAATCCTCCTGCCTTGTCTTCCCAAAGTGCTGAGATTATACGTATGAGCCACTACACCTGGCCTTACTTACTTATTTATAGACAGTCTCATTTTGTGGTCCTGGATAGAGTGCTGTGGCATTAATAGCTCACAGAAACTTCAAACTCTTGGGCTCCATCCTCTTGCCTCAGCCTCCCAAGTACCTGGGACTAACAGCACCTGCCACAATGCCCGACTATTTTTAGAAACGAGGTGTCACTTTGGCTCAGGCTTATCTTGAACTCCTGAGCTCAGGCAATCTACTCACCTCAGCCTCCCAAGTGCTAGGATTACAGGCCTGAGCCACCATGTGCAGCCTTTTATTTTATTTGTTTGTTTATTTTTGAGACAGTCTCACCCTGTCACCCTTGGTAGAGTGCCGTGGCATCACAACTCACAACTTGGGGCTTGAATGCTTGGGGCTTAGGCGATTACTTGCCTCAGCCTCCTAAGTAGCTGGGACTACAGGTGCCCGCCACAACGCCCACCTATTTTCAGAGACAAGGTTTTGCTCTGGCTCAGGCTTGTCTCAAACTCATGAGCTCAGGCAATCTACCTGCCTTGGCTTCCCAGAGTGCTAGGATTATAGGCAATGACGCCTGTCCTTTTTAAAATGGGCAAAAGACCTAAAAAGTATATCACAAAAAGCAGACAACCAAATGTCCTACAAGCATATCATTAACTATTAGGGAAATGTGAATTAAAATCACAATGGTGACATTGCTACACAAATGCTAAGTGTTGGCCATGATGTGGAGCAACTCAAATTGTCATACAATAGTAGTATTGACAGGGTTATGAAGTGGTCAACCACTTTAGAAGCGCTAAACATATGCCTACCCCACAATGTAGCAATTCTGCTCCTGAGAACATATCCAGGAGAAATGGGCACATTTCCACAAAAGGTACTCATGGCAGCTTCATACACAATAGTCCCAAACTGGAAACCACCCACAGGCCCACCAGGAGAATGGAAACAAACATGTGATCATATTCACACAATGGAATATAGAGTCAGAAATAAATGAAATGAAATGAAATAATGAAATGAAATGAAATGAAATATGAAATGAAATAAAATAAAATAAAATAAAATAAAATAAAATAAGGGCACACATAGCAGATGAGAGTCACAGATGTTAGGTTGAGGGAAAGAAGCCAAATGTCAATTCCATTTATATGAAGTCCCAAACAAGCAGATTTAATGAGCGCTGACACCCTCCAGTGGGTGGGCGTCCAGGGAGTGCACACCAGGCAGGGTGTGAAGAACACCGGTGCTCCCTCAGAGCTGAGTGGTGGTTCCCACGGGTACGTGACAAGTCAGTACTCTGTGAACTCGTCATATCTGTGCACTTTACTGCATGGTATACCTCCATTTTTAAAAAAAAAGGAACACTGGCTTACTTGCAAAATCCAAAGGCCTTGAGATATGGACAAAGAGGCTTTCTGGCTTTTTTATCTTCCTTGGCTTCCAGAACCCCTGCCGTAAACTCATACAGCTCAGTCGGGACTTTGGCATCTGCTCGCTCCAAGTAGCGCAGGACACCAACTGCGTGGCCCGCATTTCTCTCCGTCAGCAGCAAGACAGATTTGGTTTTTCTATCTCCCTGTTCTGCAGGAGAACCCTTAAAACAGAAGTGAGTAAAGGTAGCGAATCACCCGTACTAGTCTAAATAGGGAAACTCTGCAGACATGGAATTATTATTACACAGAAAATGCCGATGGAATATTGGAGATAAATTCATCAAACCTGTTCAGGTAAACTCTGAAAATGATCTGACATGCAATACAGGCGTCCACCAAAAATTTTTGGGGAGGAAGGGAAGCTGAAGTGAATCACACACGTGGCATCGGTGATGGCCAGGAGTGGCACACAATCGTCGGTTAAGGCTGGAAAAAAAGGGTTCCAAGAATTTCACATGAGCAGGAGTTCACTGCACTCACTTTAATAGGCAGTTCCAGTATCCACACGCAGCACATTTCTATGCAAAGAACTTCCCATTCCCCCCCCCCCCCCGAAAAATGCCACAGCCCATGATTAAATTTCAGAGAAAGTAGTCTCCTTTTAGCTTGAAAAATGCCTCTTTCCTATTAGAAATCCAGGATGCTGGTATATTTTTTCACTTATTTTGCACATGCTGACTTTTATACTTCTAATATATATAGAGAGAGACACAGTCTCTGTCACCCTGGATAAAGTGCCGTGGCATCATAGGTCACAGCCACCTGCCACAATGCCAGGCTAGTTTTTCTATTTTTAATAGAGATAGGGTCTCACTCTTGCGCAGGCTGGTTTCCAACTCCTCTGAGTTCAGCCTCCCAAAGTGTTATGATTACAGGCATGAGCCACTGTGCCCCCCGGCCTTATACTTCTAATATTAAAGGTGCAGATCACTTACAGGCTCATTTCATGCAGGCATGTAAGTACACCTATCCACACCTATGTGACAGTTACCCTTCAGCTAAGACTCCAGGAAGACTGTCTCGAGTGAGGGTTGCCACCTACTGACCTGACAGCCCTGGGAGAACCCAGATTCACCTCAACATCAAAATCTTAGTGGAGGTTAATTTTCATTTTGAAATTAATATGACTAATTCTCAGCAAATCTGGAAATGAGAAATCTATAGATGAGACACATAAATGAATTGAAGAAATGATTCTTAGTAGCTCAGCCTTCATGAAACCTAAGTAGAAATTAAAATTCTTACCTAATACGACATGAGAGCCAGGACTTAACTTCTTTTTCCACTGTTCTAGAACACTTTTTAAGCTAAAAACCATTTCTTTATGCATTTTCAGGCAAAATATCGAACTGCTTTCTACTACCTAAAGAAAGATGAGACCAAAGAAGCCAGTTCACCATCAGGAACATAACCTTGGAGCCAATTATTTTATCAACGATTATCAACATAACCACCTTGAGTGATCTGTGAGGGCAGGACGTCACTGTCTGGTAACGCTTGAAAATGAGATGACCGTAAACTTAAATAAATTTATCTCCGAAATCCTACTGTTGGTATATAAAAACTTGCTTAAGTGAAATAAACATTTCACTAAAACCACTTTTCTTCCTTTTTAAATAATGCACATAGATATGCCTGGTGTGTATGTAACGCACATGTCAGCTACCTGGTGCTGCTGTTGACAGGGGCTTTGGACTGTACCTTCCAGGCCGTCCCTGTGGACAAGTGGATGTTCTAATTGTCGTTTTATTTTGCATTTGGCTTCCCTTCTCCATTTTGGCATTAATAATGTATACAAAATTAAACTGGATAAATCTTTAGCTTATTCATTTGGCCTTTCTGGCCACATGACAATACCTTTTACTGTTATTTTCTCAATCTTCATAAAACAAGAGGGTACAGATATTGGCACTTATGAATCAGATATATTTTTTAAAAGTTGTGGGTTAATATGAGGTTCCATACACTTAAGGTTACCTTGTGAGCCTTTGTAAGGTGAAGTCTGAGGTGCAGTTGAGTCCTCCACCTAGGAGCTCTGTGCCGTGTACCCTTATGCTGTATTCGCTATGGAAGAACTTACCAAGCCCCCTTCCTACTTCTTGAATTTGTTTTTCTCTTGTGCAGGCCTGTAGTGGTGAATCTACTAGTTTCAACATAGTTTTGAATATATGAGATGCTTGCTTTTCTACTTTGTGATACTTTACTTAGGATAATGTTCCCTAAATCCATCCAGGTAAATACAAAAGATGCAAAGTCTCCATCTTTTTGTGGCTGAAGTACTCCACAGTATACACGGACTACAGTTTGTTAATCCATTCATGGGTTGATGGGTACTTGGGTTGTTTCCACATCTTGGTGACTGCGAATTGAGCTGCGATAAACATTTAAGTGCAAACGTCCTTATGGTAAAATGACTTTTTTTCTTCTGGGTAGAAGCTGAAGTAATGGGATTATGAGATCAGATGGCAGGGGGTGGGGGGTAGGTATCTACTTTTAGTTCTGTGAGGATTCTCCATACTTCTAAGAGGCTGTACCAAAGTGGTCCCTTTTCTCTGCACCCACACCAGCATGTGCAGCTTTGGGACCCTGCGATGTGGGTTATTTTCACTGCAGTTAGGTGATATCTCAAAGTGGTTTTGATTTGCATTTCTCTGATGATGAGCATTTTTTCAGGTGTTTCTTGGCCATTCGTCTGTCTTCTTGTGAAAAGATTCTGTTCATGTTTCTTGCCCAATGATTAATGGGGTTGTTCGTTCTTTTCTTGTTGATTTGCTTGAGTTCTTGGTATATTCTAGTTATTAGCCCTTTGTCAGATTTGTAACATGTGAATTATCTTCTCCTATTCCGATAGCTATTTGCTTTGTTGATGTGTCCTTAGCTGTGCAGAAGCTTTTTAACTCCATTGGGTCCCATTCATTTATCTTTGTTGCTGCTGCACTTACCAATGGGGTCTTCTTCATATTCTTTCCCAATCCCTATGTTGGTAAGAGTTTTTCCCACACTTTCTTCTAGAGTTATTATCATTTTGTGTCTTAGATTTCAATCTTTTATCCAGCATGAGTTAATTTTTGTAAGTGGTGAGACAGTGTGGGTCCAGTTTCAGTCTTTTACATGTGGCTAACCAGTTCTCCTAGCATGATTTATTAAATAGGGGTTCTTTTCCCCCAGTGTATGCAATTATTTGCTTTATCAAAGATCAGATGGTGATATGAGGCTGGTTTCACCTATAAGGTCTCAACTCTGTCCAAAGATCTATGTTTCTATTTTTATGCCAATACTATGCTTGTTTCATCACTGTAGACTTGCAGTATAACCTGAAATCCGCTAACATGATGCCTCTAGATTTATTCTTATTTCACAGAATAGCATTGGCTATTTAGTGTTTTTTCTGGCACCATACAAAATGTAGAATTATTTTTTTAACATCTTCAAAGTAAGATACTGGTATTTTAATGGGGATTGCATTAAATCCACAGATTTCTTTGATAGTATATATATTTAACAATGTTGATTCTTCCCAGCCATGAGCACGGTATGTTCTCCCACTTGTTAATGTCTTCTGCAATTTCTTTTTCTCAGGTTTTCACAGTTCTCTCTTTCACATCCTTTGCTAAGTATATTCTAAGTCATTTCGTTTTCTCTGAAGAAAGAAATGGCTTTCTTGGCTCTGCCAAGACAAAACTGGCCTGCCCTGCTCCCACTGGGGGTGTGTGGCTGCGGTGGAAAGGCTGGTTCTACCAGCCCGGACCCCTCCCCTAGCACCAGGACTCCTGCCTCACTGAGCAGACTCCACATTCTCTTCTGATAGTAAACTCATAAAACTGTTTCCCCCTGACACATACTCAACTATAACTACCTCAATTTTCTGATGACTTGAGATTCAACCAGCTTTTAAACAAGCAGTGAGAACATTTTCACATGTGGATGGACCCACCTTAGACACTATGTCTGTTTCAGCTACAGAGCAGGTAAAAATCAAGGTCTTTTGAGCCTGACTTGGAACAAAATCAAGAACCTGGAGTAAAGTAGAAGTTTTTTCACATTCTAGGCAAAGATGCACGACCTGGTAATGAAATACAGAAACAATGTGATTTTTAAAATGTTAAAGGTTTTCCAGTTTCACTTTTCATAGATAATGATCTCAATAGAAAGGAATGTGCAGGAAATCAATACACATCAAAATATGCAATTACAGATTTGTATATGATATCAAAGCCATAACTGCTTGATATTAAGCCATGCAGTAAGTTACCTGCTGTGCCACTCCCCCTCCCCCTGCCCCACACATGACACGTTACCTGCTGGACGCTGCCATAGAGAGCGGCCTCCTCCATAGCTGTGATCACGATGTAGGGATCATTCATGAACTCTTTGATCAAATGCTCAATATGTGTGCTCCAGTGAACGCCAACTGCGACAATCTGGTGTGGTGCAGATTCCCGCTCTTCAAGTTCAGTATTTTTTTTAAAGTTATCTAATATAGCAAACATCTAAAAAATTAGTATAATTTTATTTTTACTTC
Organism: Loris lydekkerianus; assembly: GCA_963574355.1. Classification (NCBI taxonomy): domain Eukaryota; kingdom Metazoa; phylum Chordata; class Mammalia; order Primates; family Lorisidae; genus Loris; species Loris lydekkerianus. Next base: position 5,519 of record CAUYPK010088022.1, on the reverse strand, counting down.
CAAAGAGAATAAGAATCCATGTGAGAGAACATAAGATTGCAAGGAATTACACATTTTCTGTTTTTATTTTCTAAAAATAAAAGCAAAGAGAGAAACTCAAAAGAGAGAAAATGTTAAATTTAAAGACAATAAACCCCCTATAAATGTCATTGTAAGTAAAATTAAATCACTGGTAACATCTTGGTAACATAGGTAGCGTGGCTAACATGGGATCAACATGTTTACATAATTTGCTTTTTTTTTAAACAGAGTCTCACTTTGTCATCCTGGGTAGAGTGCCATGGTGTCATCATAGCTCACAGCAACCTCAAACTCCTGGGCTCAAGCAATCCTCCTGCCTTAGCCTCCTGGGTAGCTGAGACTACAGGTACCTGTCACAATGCCTGGCTAATTTTTTTTCTATTTTTAGTAGATTTGAGGGTCTTCGTCTTGCTCACGCTGGTCTCAAACTCCTGGGCTCAAGCAATCCACCTGTCTTGGCCTCCCGAAGTGCTGAGATTATAGGTGTGAGCCACTGCATGCAGCCCACATAAAAACTTCTAAAAGCTGATTAGAAAAAGATAATCCCACTAACAGAAAATAAGAAAAGGAAATGGGCTCAGCGCCCGTAGCACAGTGGTTACGGCCAGGGCCACATGCACCAAGGCTGGTGGGTTCAAACCCAGCTCCGGCCAGCTAAACAATGACAAAGGCAACCAAAAAATAGTCGGGCATTGTGGTAGGCGCCTGTAGTCCCAGCTACTTGGGAGGCTGAGGCAAGAGAATAGCTTAAACCCAAGAGCTGGAGGTTGTTGTGAGCTGTGATGCCACATAACTCTACCAAGGCTGACATACTGACACTCTGTCTCAAACAAAAAAGAAAAGAAAAATGAAAAGGAAATGAACAAGCAACTCATGGAGAATGGACGCAACTGATCAATATAAACTGTTCAACTTGACACGTAATCAAGGAACTACAACTTGAGCTGACCAGGGCCCGCTGTTTGCCATTAAGACCGGAAAAGACAACTTGGCCAAAGTGCCTTCTGGCAGGAGTACAGGGAGCGTGCTGCAGGGTGTAAACTGGCCTGTTTTCTGAAAGGCAACTATACAGTGTAGAGTTTTCATTTTGGATATTAGTTTTGCAAATAAGAACCTGAGACTTTCTTTTTTTTTTTTTTTTTTTTTAAAGAACCTGAGACTTTAAAGGAATTCAGGAATTCTGCCCAGCCCCACAGTCAGTAAAGAACAAAGCTTGGACTTGAATGTGGGGCTACCATCACTCCCAAATGCTGGTCACTGTGTTACACTGTTTCCAACGCATGCTTTACAAGAATTCAGCCTTGGATCCATTAATCCCTTCATAGGAATTCACACTAAGGGAAACAAGTGCAAAAAGAGTGACTATTCTTTAGGCACGCACATATACAAATTATGTTAAATGTTAAAAAATAGGGCAGTTTTAAAACAAATTATGGTATGCCCATCCAATTTACTAACATATGGCCAGTAACGGTCATGCTGTAGGACAGGAAGTGCTGACACTCACAACGCTGCTCACTGCACCACACAAGTTATAGAGCAGCACCTAAAATGCGTCCTGGACAGTCAGCCGTGGCCCCCAATGGACAGGAAGCTTTCAAGGAGGAAGGACACACTCTGATGTGGTGCAAGCGGTCACCTCTCAGAGAGGGTGTTGGGGAGGGGAGTAGGTGGGCTTTCTTCATGCACTTTTCTCCATTTCTCAATTATTCTAAAATAAAAACTATTGCTTCTACAATCAGAAGAATATTAATTAAATGTCTGTTTCAGAAAATCTCCCTGGGAAAGAATTTTTCCTCTTCAGAAGCAACTTTAACATTGAAGGACATTACAGATCAACATTTTCTCCCATGATAGAAGTTAAAGGGAAAATATGTTAACCAATTTCTGCCCCAGCTAGATGCTTTCCCTCAGTCCTTCACATACAGCTTTAGAGTGACGACACTGGAACAGTGCCATACTTACTTGCTCCTTAGCTTCGAAGAATAATACTTCCACCTCGTCTAAAACCAGGTGACATAGTCTAAGAAATAACAAGCTTTGATATGTGAGAAGTCTCATGAGGCTATGTGGTGTCGTGACAATCACATCACCTACATTTTAAAAGAAAAAACAAACATTTTTGAATTTTCCACAGGTTTTTCTAACATTTTCTTTGCTAAGACCCCATACTTCCCGATGTGCCTTTTTTTTTTCTTTTGAGACATAGTCTCACTATGTGGCCAGGGTAGAGTGCTGTGACATCATAGCTCTAGCAACCTCAAATTCTAGAGCTCAAGAGAGATCCTCTTTCCTCAGCCTCCAGAGTAGCTGGGACTACAGGTGCCCACCACTAACCTTGGCTAGTTTTTTTTTTAGAGACAGAGTCTCACTCTTGCTTAAGCTGCTCTAGAACTTGTGAGCTCAGGCAATCCACCTGCCTCAGCCTCCCAGAGTGCTGGGATGACAGGCATGAACCACGGTGACCACCCTAGAAGTGGCTTCTAACTAAACAAAAAGCTGTTTTTCACTCAGGTGACTGACGCAGGATTCGTACCAGGATGAATGACCCCGTCATCGTCATCTGACTAAATGCCTAGGCTCTCCCAGACTTTGTGCTCTAGCAAGGCAGGGGGAGCCCAGGCCTAACAAGCAGACTGTGTTCAGTGAACAGGTGATAAATGAATGAAATCCCAGTTTTCTCAGTGAAACATGCAAGCCAAGACTTCATGCCTGATACCCATGGGTAAATGACCAGTGAGATCTGGACTAGCACCCATCACTTCATCACCACACAGCCATGGCACCTACAGGTCCCTGGCCTGCCTGGGCAGGTTCCACTGTCTCCTGTAGGGAAAACCAAACACCGTGGAAAGGATGCTTACACCCCCTCGGAAGCTTCATGTTTTTGGCTTCATCCTTGTGGAGTCCGATTGTCAGTAACATGGGATGAAGAGGCCTAGAGGACACATTATAGTCTCCCAGTAATTCACAAATGAATTGAGCCTTTTTCCATCCAGGGCACACGATGACTGCAAGAGGCTGCAAAGACAAACAAACTCAAGTCATTCTGGACAACACTTGGGACTCAAACACACTATATGCGAGACGGCCAGAACATCTCCTCGTACAATATAAGCATTACCTGAGTTTCTGGGGTAACTGTCATCACATAGGTCAGAAAAATTAAAATGGAATTTCATTAAAATAGATTTAGACACAATCAGATGTCCCTAGAGCTTAAACTAAGTACTTCACAAGTATTCTGAGAATTCATTCAGTCCTTCAAACTCTCCTGTGGGGAGGGGTCTGCTGTTACTTCTCTTCACTGAGGAGTCTGAGGCACAGGCAGCGACGTCCACGCCTGGCTGCACAGTGGATGCGCGGCAGCCGTGGGTCTGGGATCTGGGCCTCTGGCTCCAGACCCTGCTCCTGAGCACTGTGTCTGGCAAGTGAAAATCTCTAAAGGGAAATCATTAAACTTCAGAGAATAAGAAACAAACTACTACCTTTTGCAACTGCACCTTTGTTTTATTTACCACTGCCATCTTTTGCCATGTGATGAGTGGCAGAACTGTCTGCGGTGCTCCCTTTGTGCCAGGGTATGAGTGAGATTCAAGTTTCTTACCCATCAGTCACCTCACAGCCGAAACCGGGCAGGGCAGGCGCCATAACCCACCACACCTGACCCTCACACCCATTTCTCTGCTTTCCATCATCCTTAGTCATTTCCAGATTCTTACACATGAGAAAAATTAGATTATAAAGTAACTTAATGAGATAAGCCAACAGCAACTTAAATTCTAACCCTACATCTACCATTTGTCAGCTATTAAAATTCATCCAATAACTTTTTTTTTTTTTTAAAGAGATAGAGTCTCACTTTATTGCCCTCGGTAGAGTGCTGTAGTGTCACAGCTCACAGCAACCTCCAACTCCTGGGCTTCGGTGATTTTCTTACCTCAGCCTCCCGAGTAGCTGGGACTATAAGTGTCCACCACAATGCCCGGCCATTTTTTGTTGCAGTTTGGCCAGGGCCAGCTTTGAACCTGCCACCCTCAGTATATGGGGCTGGCGCCCTACTCAATGAGCCACAGGCACCACCCATCTCAATAACTATTTTTCTGAATTAATTTTCTCATCTATAAAATAGCAAAAACAATATGTAGCCTGACTTCTCTTGTGGCTGCCGTGACAGTCAGATAACTCAAGGCCAGTGATATCATTTTATAACCTCAACATTCATCTCTAAAAGCCTTGGCCAGTGGCCCACGACTAGGGGTTTGAGGCAAGGGCCACTGCACAAGAACCAACAGATGGGAGAAGAGAAAGCAGACTTTCTCCCAGGACAGTCTCTGTGCTGGCCGTTCCAAAATGGAATTGAGTAAGGTAACCCAACTTTTACCCAAAGGTCAGGTGTACAATTTAAAAACGAGGATTTAGCCCATTCTGCTCAGAAGCAGAACTGTCTTAAACTTACTCCGCTTCGGCTTGGGAGAAACTTGTAGCAGCCCCCCGTCTGCAGGATCGTTAGCATGGGCGGAAGGTACAACAAAGGATCGTTTCCACAGTGAGAGATCACAACCGCGTCACAGCCCCGTGCTATGGGGGGCCAGGAGTAAGACTCCGTGTGGTTAGGTCCTGGGAATTTGTTTCTTTGAAGAGCCTATAAAACATTAACAATCACAAACTATGATAAAGCAAACTTTACAAAGCCTCCCTCTCATCACTTTCATTACCCCCAAAACCACCACACATCATTTAATCTGGTATTTTTCAAGACCTAAAGTGATTAGTTCCCAAACCTTTTCTCAGTAACAAACTCCTATTAAAAGACTCTTGCTCCATAGGCAGCGCCTGTGGCTCAAAGGAATAGGGTGCCAGCTCCATATACCAGAGGTGGTGGGTTCAAACCTGGCCCCGGCCAAAAACTGCAAAAAGACTCTTGCTCCTGTGGGTCCCAAATTATTCTTATAATAAAAAGATTCAACAGGTGGTCCACAGACTAGGAGCTAACAGCTCAGTGGAATAAGGATGTGACTTCTTCTCTTTATTTTCCTAATGACTGACTGTTCATGGGGGTTCCTCCTCCTAGTCCTAAAGCCCAGCTCTCTATACCTGCTACCCAAATATTCTCCTGGGACTGTCCCTGCCAGTGCCCTTTTGGCTGCAACCCGTGTGTGGTTTACTTCTTTGTTCTGGTGGAGAATATACCGTATATACTCAAGTATAAGCCGAGTTTTTGTGCCGAAAAACCTGAACTCTGCTTATACTCGGGTCATACAGGTTATTTGATTGGGGGCGTGCGCACCGAATCAAATGCACGTGGTCTCCACTCGTCTTCTGCCGTCTGCTTGAGGGGGCGGTGCTTCAGCTCAGTCCACAAGTGGCGGCTGGGCTGAAGAGGTAGGCGGCTGAACTGAACTGTATTCCACTGAACTATTTAACCCACAGTATTTAATGGCACATTTAATTAAGTGAAAACCCCATTTAAGGCAGTAAAGTCTTGTAAATAAATG